>VZTB01010136.1:90935-180935 GCA_013397245.1 Thryothorus ludovicianus
CAATTCATTGAATAGTAGCATATATTAGGAGAAATTTTGAATTCATATCACCAACAGATTCAGAATAGTTTTCTCAACATAGGGTTGAATCCAGCAATCAGTGCGTTTTATTTTACTATAGTTACTCAAACCTTCAGATCTTAATGTAGCAGTTATTCCAGGAGTGCTGTAAGAAGGGTTGTACTGAATGGCAACTGAGTGTACTTCCCTAACAGTGAGAGTTGCAGGGCTGAGTTTTTCTGTGGGCTTTTTTTCTGTTTGTTTGATTGGTTTTTTGTTTGGTTATTTTGTTCTTGTTTTTTTTTTTTTTNTTGTTTTTTTTTTTTTTTTTTTTCCTCAGCTTCTGACGATGATATGATGGTCGGTTTATGCTTTGAACCATGAGTATGTTTATTCTTTTTGAGACTTAATGGTGATGGTTAAAGGTGTCACTGCCCCATCTGCTCACTACAAATTCTGCCTGGTGGGATAGTTCTTAGAAATCCCTCCCCATTTGCTGCAGAACAAATAGTTTTGTCAAAGTGAGCCCATGAATGCAAAGAGTTTAATGTGTCTGAATTTGCTGAGTGTAAGTTTTTTTTTACTTTTTATACCTTAACTATTGAATTTCATTAATGGGTTTTCATAAGTGACTTGCCAAGATGCCAAGATGTTGTTTCCCATTGAAAATTGTTTAGCTACATTTCACTTTATCAGACAGTGATTTGTGGGTTTTTTGGCTGGTTTTTTTTTTTTTTTGTTTTTTTTAAACTATGGAATACTGCTGATCTTCTCAGGTTAGAAAGCTTAAATAATGGATTTTTTTGAGAAGAACAGTTGATTTTTGCACCTGGCATTGCTGGTCTCTCAATACATACAATTCAACAGATCTTCAAATATATTTATGAAATTTCAGGCACAGTTGAGGAGATCTTGCCATTCTTCTGCAGAGATCTGCTGACTTATTCTGTAATAATTTTTGCTTTATACTGTGCTGGCCTCCTCTGAGTCATAGAGGCTGAGTTATATAGGGGTTAATCATGGATTAAGATTTTCTAGTCGCTCTCCCATTTTGTAGGGCATACTCTGTCCATGTGTTGTGTGTGTGTGTACATTCTATGTTGTTGTTTGAATGCTGTCAGTATCTTCCACTTCTCTTCCTACCTGTATTTGACCCCTTCCTCAGGAAACAGTTCCAGAAGCACCACATAAGTTTAAAAATATAGACCATTATGCTTCCAATCTGCCTGGATTACCCTTCTTCTATACTGATTAAAAATTGTACCTTACTTTGATGGGCTAGTTCTACTCAAGGCAGGCAGTAAATTTCAAGAAATCTCTCATGTCTGTTTTAGGGCCCAAATGCAACAGAAAATATATTTGTGCTGAATTTATGCATAACATGGACTGAGTGCCTTAGGACACTTGAATTGCCTGGTAGAGGCTGATGTTGCTTGTATAGGGCCAAAATGCCTAGAGGACAGAAGGCAATGTGTCCTGATGGTATAGCCTGTGAGTCCCCTTATAATGACAATTAAATTGGCCAAAAACTGCATTAAGAGTGGGACAGCAGGGTCTTGTTGTGGCTGGTTTCCCATTTTCCCACTCAGCAATTATATCAGCATCTTTAGCATCTTTACATCTGGTGACACATCTGGATACCTTCAGCTGGGCACTGCATTACCTTCCTTGGGCCCTGCACTACTCATAGTGAACACTCTCTACATAGTGATGAGAACACCCTGTGAGCAGTGATGCCATTATTGCAGCCATGGTCGTGAGTCTTGGAGGTAAAAGGACCCATCACCATGATACTTGTCAATGAAACTACCTCTGGAAGAAGTGGACACACTGTCCCATGCAGTCCCTTCCTCTGAGCCCAAAAGGAGATCTTGCTCAGTCTTCCAAGAGTTACCTCTAACAAATGCTATCATGTCTTTTACAGATTGTTTTCCCTCCATAATGGGTTTGGATTTTACAACAGGTCCCTCTTATTCCCTTCAACATGCATTCCTTTCCTGATAGGATTTGAGATGTCTTAGAAGATGTACTTAAAAGCTGTACATAGGTTGAATTAATTCCTCTAGGAATATTAATCCTTATCTCATGAGAGGTAGCTATAACCACCGTTCCTTTACTTAGAATATTGCCATAAGTATTGGGATAAGCTCTCTTGTTTCAGAACTGCAGTGGACTTCAGCATGGGTTGATCTTTTCTCTTTTTTTGTTTTTAAAATAAAGCTAAGCTATTAATGTAATGTTGCATATTGATAGTGATTAATGAAACACTCTGTCCTATGATAATAATAATAATGTGCTGAAGATATTTGATTTGCTTTAAAATTAATATTCAATAAGTAGTACTTTGTTTCACCCGAAATATTTCCTGTTAAATGCTTTTGAAAATGTAAACTTGGTGATTGTAAGATAAAATTTCACCATTTATAACAAACAATCTATGCATTTACTATTGCAAAAAATACTGCATTTTTTTCTAAAAGTGCTTGCCAAAAGAATGAGTGACGATATTTTTGACATTGTTTAGCCTGCTCTGACTTGGAGAGGTATTCCTTTTCCAGTATTAATAGCTTCAAACGCCATTCGTTTTTCTAGCATGTACTAGAGCAGTCAGAACAAACTGAATTCCTGGGAAAGAACGTTGTCTTAAACATTTGCTTTATCTGTTCATTCCAGTAGATGGCTACAGTTCACTACCAAATTGTGGCTATAATAGATTTTTTACAGTAAGTAAATCAGAAGATGAAGGTTGAATTACTATAAATGAGTTGACCTGTACATTTTTCTTATTTCATGTGCTTAGTCATGCACTATTCACTATTTTTCTATGTACACCTTTTTCAAACTGCAGGAAAATGTTATAATATATTCTTTTTCCTGTTGGTTGAGGTTTTATGTTATAAGTGACTCTCCTATCTCTTGAAGTTTTCTGGTATTTCTAATTGTGCCTGATTGGAAGAATGCTTATACAATCCAAACAGTGAGGAAACTCAGTCGCTGAAAAGCTGTATGTTACTTTTATAAAAGTGGATACTTCCAGAGTCTCTATGTTCTTTTAATTTTGTTCCTGGGTTTAGGCATTTTAAATGAAAACTGGTCATTTAGCACTAGCTTTTGCCAAGTTGACTTTAGCTTTTATAGAAGCAGATGTTTTCTAGTAAGCCTTTTCAGTCCTAAGCATGAAGCAGTGACTAACACATATAAAAATATGTTTGCCTTTGCATTTCATCTGTGTTGTACATTGCAGTGTTTCATTGCTCTCAATTCCCATCCAGGTCTTTCCTTTTTTAAACCTAATTTGCATACAACTAAGTTGATACAAAGGAATTTCTTTTAAGCCCCTGGAAAAGCAGCTTGCTTCTGAAATGGTACTCATTAGCAGTTTGCAGAGCGGAATTCTTTCAAAGGTACATTACTCATTTGTACTGTATGAAGTAGTTCACAGTACAACATTGAAATATTAGGTATGCCTTTTGACTTTCTCAGATCGAGTGATTCTGAATTTGTCATGTAAACTAGTGAATATTTTGCTTTAATTTTCAATGAGAAGGAAGCGTTGAAACTGACTTTTATTTGTAATCATATTTGCTGGTAAATGCTACTACCATATCGCTTTAATTTTATCCTAATCCTTTCATTTTTGCCTTACAACAGCTACAAGCTGAGCACAGCAATTTAAGGTGCAGGTTTTTGTTATTTTACAAATGAAAGGGCCATTTTTTGCATTAACTGCTATGCTGTGCTATTGCAATTTTAGGTCCCTTTGCAATCAACTGCCAATTTATATAGCTGGCTACAACTGCTTAATCTATTATTAATAAGCAGTGCTACTGAGCTCTACAAATGATAAAAATGGTACCAGTTTTATACAGGAATTTCATTTTCATATCTAAACTACATACAATAACTTTATTCTCTACCATGAAGATAAATGTCTTAATTATTTATAAATTCTTTATATTTTATGGTATCGATTTAAGGATTCATTCATTATCCTTGAAATATATTGAGAGGCCTTAGCTGTAACTAAAATATTTTTCATTTACCCATTTAGTTACAGTGTTGTAGTCTTAAGGGCCAAAATTTAATGTGTTTACAAAACAGTTTTACAGTTTAACTGGGTTGAATATTCTAGAAAACGAATGAATGCTGTGTTATTCTTAAGTTCTAAAATTGAGCATTTTGGATTATGTGTGTTAAATCTCAGCTTTCTTCTATGTTTAGATTTTTATTGTAGCCACATGATTCATTAAACGAGTTTGTCTTCTGAGAGGAAAATGTATTTGACCCCGTCTTGAGAGCATATACAAGAAGTTCATCAAGAATCACAGATTTTAATAAGGTAAACAGTGTTAGTTCTGTCCCCTCCGGTGTTTGTGGAACTGGGACATGTCCAGCACTCGATCCTCACACTGTGGAAACACATTGGCTGCCCTAGAGAGCACCTGGCTGTGTTTAGGACATCTCAGTCATCAGAAGGATTGTACCTGGAGGGCAATTATGGTCAGGACGAGGGATGCACAATAATAAGTCCCTGGAGCACTTTAATGGGCTGTAGGAAAGAAAGACAGAGTGGGGAGGAAAATAAAGGAGAAAAATTATGAAAGTATCAGTTGTGTTTCTAAGAATGGACTGTGAGATACCAAACAATTTTTGCTAGAATGTTATTTTTGGTCATGCAAACTTGTGTCTAATCACATACCTGAATTTCTCAGAAACCTCTTCAAAATTTGTTTACCTAATTATTTAGGAAGAATGTAGAGATTTATTAAGTGCATTCCTTGTTGTTTTTGTGTAATGTGCTTCCTAGATTAAGCATTTCCACAAACGATTCGCTAGTCACTGTGAAGTGGACATTATTTTTTTTCCCCCTCCTTTTTGGAATTTAATTTCATCTGACTTGTCGTGTGTCTTTTCCTTAACCTTTAGATGATTTACTCACACTCAGACACGCAGACACGCGCACGCACACGTGTGCACAGATGTGCAAAGTTGAGCTGGAGCGGGAGGGCGCCGAGACGCAGCGCATCAGCGCTCGGCAGCGCTGTCCTCGCTGCCGTCGGGGTGCCGGGGCGCAGGGGCACGGGGCTGTCACACGCCGGGATGGATGCCGGGCTGGCATCCGCCTGCTGCTCCCGGCGCTGCCTCCCTCGCCTCCCAAACCTTGCGGGGCCGGGGCCGCTGCCCCTCCGCGCTCAGCCGCTAGGGAGTGTCGGAGCGAGAGGCTCCAATTAATTTTTCCACTTTCCCTGTGAAAAAACTGGTTTGACTTCACCCCCAGCTGCAGCACTTGTGTGTTGTAAATAGACTCAAACATTACAAAGGCGTTTGTCTCTATGATCTTTAGAAGGATTTAAAGATAAGGCGTCTGCTTTTATAAGCAGACATGAATTATTTTTGCTCGTAATACTGCTAAAACATTTAGTTAATCATCAATTTATTTGTATAATTTGTATAGTGAGCGCCGCGTACCTGTCTGCTAAACAGGTAAACATTTTTAATCTGATAGGGGCTGAAAAACAGCAGCTTTTCTTTATCTAATTATTTTCTAAAGATTGGTCAGCAAATGTCATGTATTTCACCAACATTTTGCTTGCTTGGAAGGAGATGAGATATTTACATTACAGTGGCTCAAAAATCACAGTAAAAGTGCAATTGCCTTTAAAATGCATTTTCGTAGCTCGGCGAGTTGATTCGGTATTAAATACCAAAACAACAAATGTCTCTTTAAAGGATGACACAAACAAAATTACACCCATTTCCTTTTATTTACTGTTCTGAGGAGCTTATATTTAAATGACAGAAGTAGTAGATATAACAAGCTTGTGAATTCTTTCCTTCCACCTGGGGAATTAAAAAAAAAAAAATCGTAACGAGAATACTAGGGTGGCTGACATCAGGTCTACATTATATGTTTGCTTGCCTGGGGTGCTCTCATAAAAAATAAAGCAGAGCTTTATACAGTTATAGTGTGCACTAAATTTGTGTTCAACATCCATAAATAAAATATTCAACTCTTTCTGAAGAAAAACTATTGTTTTGAGATATTTCAGGCCAAAAAATATGCCACTGTTGTGGAGAGTAGAGAGTTTCCACTTTGGCTTTGCTTTTACTTTTTAACGATCATCATAGTTGCTACATACCTTTATTATTGCTTTTGCCTGTCTGGCAGGATGGAATATACAAAAAAGGTTCTTTCTGTAAATCATATTTTAAAAAAATTCAGAGAGCAAACCACCCATTTATGCTGCAGTATGTTTTGGTTCTGAGTAAGCAAACTGTGTGCCTAATGATTTCATAAGAATTTAATATTGTGTGTTTTACAGATGGAAAAATGTTGATAAATTTAGGTTAATTTCTACTCTATTTATGGAACTACTTATGCATTTTTTAAAAGAAACAGAGTCTTCTTAAATTATATATAACTTGAAAAAGGGTCTGTTGTTTATTTTATTTTAAATATTAGATTGTCCCTGAACAAGGCAGCAAGAGTATTATGTAGAACACTACTTATGGAAACAGCAAACTAGTAAATCTATGCTGCACTAAAATAAAATGTTACATTATTCTGATAATATTTGACTTTTGCACAATATTTAAATGAACATTAGTATAAATAGGAATGCTTAACTAAAACACAAGTTCATCGTGTAGGCTAATGCATTACTCTTGTATATTTGTACATGAGTGAGCAATTATTCTAAAAAGTTTATACATGTGTTCCAGTGACCAAACTTGTATTAAAACAAACTGTTCTGATAGTGGTGACAGAAGACACGGTTGATGGTTGTGTTTGAGAAGTAAATGGGCAAAATATTTGTGGATCTTTTAATGATTACAGTTCTTGATAGCTTTCATAAGAGTGCACATAATTTGTGACAACTCTAATAAAAAAATGTGGCAGAAAAACTTTCTGAGTTAGCGGCAAAGTAAATGGGGCAGGTTTTGCATTTTGAACAGAAATCTTATGAACTGTGATTGAATTTGTCGTGAAAGTGTGTCAGAATTAATAAAGTATTTACGTGCAAGGTTGCTGGGCTTTGCAGACTGGTTAGGGCTGAGGATTGGTTAACATGAAAAGTCATTTCTGTGCATTTGGTACTCGACAGCAAAGGACAAATGTACTTCTGTGCATTTTGGATCATAATGCCATTTCTCATTTCAAACCATTTTTGTCAGGACACCAGGCGAAACAATGATGCTTTGAGGACGTAATTAAAGATATTGTTCAAAGAACAACTTTCTGCATATTTGAATTATTACTGTCATCAAAATCATACAAATATGGAAATATGATTGCCAGAAGCACATAAATCAATGATCAGCATGGCCTCAAAATCCAATAAATATGTAGAGTTAAATACTTTAAAATGCAAATTGCATCTGATAATTTGCATATGGTAGAATTTAAAGGAAATTTTGTTGCTTAACAACCTCTAAGGTAGCAGTTAGGGCTATGGGTAAACATAGATTTTTTTATTCATCATTGGTCAAGTTGCAAGATTTGATAAATGATAGGAGACTGCTTTCCTTGGTTAAAATGACTGCATTCTTTACTGAATCCTGAAACTGCCTTGAAGTCATCTGAATAATTAAGAGTTAATTATTCTTCATCCATCTAAATCAGAAAAGGACAGATTTAGGGAAGGAATTTATAATTTTTGCCTCATGTCCTGTCATGTCGTAATGTGATAAACTAAACTGACTCCAAATAATATCTAGTGACCTTATAGTAATTACGCCTCACAAAACATTCTGGTTGAAATTTTTTAATTGCTTGCATCGATTCCAGAAACTACATCTTAACAGACTCTGAAGTTTAATTGTGTTCAAAGGAAAGCAGTAGAAAATTTGTGTTCTGTTCCTGTTCTAGTTATCAGGATAGATACTGTAGGGAGTCTTTCACTTTTTCCCCTCTGTTAATGCCTGTGTCTATTTTCTTCATTTTGCTCTTTTTCTATAGAAGCCATTATTTTTAAAGTATAGTGAATATGTACATCAAGAATATAACCTTTTTTTTTTTTTTTTTAAGAAAAACTTTCTAAGTTTAACAAAACCAGACATTTCTCAGTGGCATCAATTCTGGTTTGCTTGCTTTCTGCAATTTGGAAAAAAATGCATCCCTAAAATTCAGGCAGAGAAAACAAGAATGTTCTGGTGGCTGTCTCCCTGAAGAGATAAGGAGAGTTTCAGAATTAAAAACTGAACCTCGTTTTTATTTGCTAATTTCAAAGTAGAATTTTTTTTTCTTCCAAGAAGAGTTTACGAATGTTTACTGATCACAAGAGGAATTGTAATAAAGAAATCAATATGCATGATCCCTTTTCATGTAGTACAACAAGGTTACACTGTTAGGTTAAGTACAGGCTGCATTCCTTTTCAGAAAATCAATTTGCTGTATAGTGTGCAACAGCAAGTCTCTTCTGAAAGAGTCATTTTATGTTGTGTGCACAGTAAATTCTATATTGACGCCTTCAAATAGTATTGACTGATTAAAAAAAAAGAAGAAACGCTTAGCAGAGTAACCTTAAAAGAGTATTATAATTTTCAAGTAATTGCTTTCTTGCTAATTACTTAATTTCTTTCTAAGAGACAAACTGATAAAACATGTTCTTACATATCCTTTAAATTATTAATACTGTAAAACTGGTGTTGTGACATTATTTTCAAAATTTTTTAAAATATTATTTTCATAAGAGCAAAAGGATGCCATATGTGATTTCAAATACTGTGGATTTAGCATAAACTTATTTGCTGAATTCAGAGGGTAGGGACTTCAGGGGTTGGTTGAAGTTCTTTTGTTTGCTTGTTTGAGGGTTATTGTTTTTTGCTTTTTTTTCCCCTTTTAATTTATTTTAAGATCTGTTCATTGTTTTTTAAAAAAATAAGTATTTTCAGTTGTTATGGTTGTGTACATTTAAGCTGTGATGGTGCTTGCAAAGCAGCAACGTGTTTTTGTGAAGATTGTCTGTTACCTGCCTGTGTTCCAAACAAAACAAGCAGTGCATAGGGAGGGAGGGGAAAAGTTAGTAGCTGCACTCAACCTCCTCAGACATAACATGGCTTAAAAGCCACTTTTTATAAGGGAAATATATGGAAACGTGGTTTATTTTCAGTTCTTGTTTTCTCAGAACATAAAACTATGTCTTTTAAAATGCTTTGACCATTTTTGATGCAACTGTTCAATTGTAAAGACAATCTTTTGCTTTTTGTGTGTTTTTTACTGAACAGTTCTTGATGGACTCTGACTTTTCCTTTTATTTCTGTCAACCCAATTACAGTACATTAGAGCGCACCCTGATCCTACTTGTTTGCCTGTTATGCAGTGTATATGTTTAACTCATAAGCATGTTCATTTAGATATTTCAGTCTGATCATGCTGAATGTCTTGCAGCAACACATATTGATGTCTACAGAACATTAGATACTTTCAACCTTAGTTATTCATTCTAGAAATTGTAAAATGCAAATATATATGGTTTTGATTGCTTTAGAGCTGTCGTATCTGAAAAAAGGAATTTGTTGTTTCTCTGTCAAATTTATTTGTTCATTAATATGCCCTAAATAAATTCTGATTTTAATGGAGAGAATTTAATTCATTAAAATTTAAATTCCTTAGAAAAATACCTGTAATTTGAATTAGAAAACTGGCTAAACTGTTCATATATTTAGCTCCAAAGTTAAAATACTGTTTGTTACAATTTCACTTACTAAAAAAGCCCAACAAATGTTCACCTTTTAAAGGCAGGCTGGCATTTAACATTTACTAGTATTAGAAAGACACTTAGCTAATGATCTAGCTATTTCCCATGCATTTTTTTTTTTTTAAGTTTAAGAGATTTGCTTATTGCTAGGCTAAAAAGGAAGCGATTCCAAAGGCTGGCTGCATTTATTTTTTTTGGTCACAAAAATGTGTATAGCAAAACTACTTGAAGTATAATTCATTGTTTAGAAACCCTGGGCTGCTGTTTGTTTGCAGCATTGTTGTTAGGGGTCTGAATTGCCCAAACAACAGTGTAAACCAAGCCAGGATTAGCAGCAGACAGAAAAATACATTCAACTAGTGGGATCATGGATTTGTTTGATTCAGGTAATTGAAAGTGTTTCATACTATTATTGCAACTTGAAGGCTTGTTTAAGTGTCTAGCTGTCAGTCAGTTTGGAAGGTGAAAAGTATTCGATTGTCACTCTGTCAGTCAATAGAGATGAGAACTGTCTGCCTAATGGATTTCTTTACGTAGATGTCTGCATGGAGGTAGAAGTAAAATCAATGTGTTGTCATGTGCAAGTACGCTGCATCAAACTGCCAGGTGAAATGCAACTGTATTTCTGTAACGTCTACATCCTTGTGTTGTTTGTGGGAGACAGACAGATGTTCCCTGTATTTAAAGGTAACAGACTCTTTGTGGTCACACATAAAGGTTTATTTTTGAACATTTTGTCAGTTTCACCTATTTCTGCTTGCTCCAGTGGTTTTTTCTTTTCCTGTTTGCTTGATCATATCAGGGATCAATACTCAAAAAAACAGGATTTAACTTAGTAGGAAAATAGGTTGTTATGCTATGAGTCTCTTTTAAACCTGGGTTTCTGCATGTTTTCTGTTTGTCAGTGATGACTCATATTGAGCTAACTATGCTTCCTGCTCAAGTTTTAGCTTTTAGTTTACCTACATTTATTAGAGTGTGTATTGACTTCCTATAGCAAAAGAAGAAGAGATCATTTCTTGAATAACAGAGGTACCGAAGGCTTTTAACACCCTTGATGAAACAGGCATCAGTCAGCGACCTCTGTTCTTTCTCTGGGAGATGCTTACAGTATTAAGTTTCACTGAACAGGATCTGATAACAAATCTGGAAAGTTATCATGACATTTTAGAATAATAGTACCAGTTATTATAGTTCTTACTAATTTCAGGCTTAATACTATATAAAATAGGTGCATTCTGATGGTAGCCAAACATCTTATTAAAACTGTTTTCCCATTAACTGAAACAACACATGTAAAGACATGATTCTTAGCCTCACTGAAGGTGGCAGACTAAAATGAGAGATACCAACTTCCAAAAATGAATGATTTAATCACCTATTTCCTATTGTATCATTTATATATGTGTGCTGTTTTTGAGAATTAAAATATGTAGCTCTTAGCTGCTGCTGTAGGGAGAAAAGAAAAAGGAGTAAGAACCAATTCCCAGTGAAGAAACTTGACCGTGGGTAATGAAATCTGGTGGTAAAACAGAAGGTAGAACTTCAAAAGAAAGATCAGGATTTTGGTTTTGGCTATAATAATTTCAAGATGAAAGAAAAAGTGTTGGGTGGAAGATGGCCCCTGAGAGGTAGGGGCAGGGCTGTGAATTATCAGCAACATTTAAAAAGATTTCTTTTTTAACTTGAATGAGTATTTCCAGTTTTTGCAGTAAATGATGTAGGGATTCTGCTGGTGGCAGTCTCCTTTGCTCCTAGATTGCTGTGTCTCCTGTGTAGGGCAGATGGGGGGAAATAGTGTGTGATACTTGTACCTTAAGATCATAGTATGTTTATAGAAATAGGCAGGAATAGGCACAAATTCATAGACTCAAAGCTGAAGGAAATGCTGTGATCATCTAACATGCTGGCTATCCCCATCCTCAAAGTGGTTGTAATTTCACCCAAAGAGTATTGTGTTTGGTACTTTCTAATTTACAAACTTTACTGCCCATGTACTCTTTCATATTCAGCTTCTGACAGTTCTTACAGAGATTTTGGCTTTGTTTTATGGAGGAAACAGAAGATGCTGTAGGATACAAAACAGGTATCATTAGGGTTTGAACCATGGTTTTCTACCACTTTTGAGCTAATTATTCAGTTAGAATAGTGGGCAGCAGAAGGTGATCTTCTGTGGGCAGTTCTCTAGATTATACTCTGGTCATAGTTAATGTGTCAGAATACTTAGATATTTTCTATCAGTCTGTTTTTATATGAATAAGAATTTACATCATTGGAGTGAAGATATTTCCGATATGTGCAATAATTTTCTTGGTAAGTGATCTAAAGAAAAAAACAATAGTTGTGGAGCGTATAAGATCAATGAGTTCATCAGTAGAAGTGGCTGTGCACATGCTGAATGCACAACCAAACGTGTGCCTCTATCCTGGGCTCCCATCGGGAAGAAAAGAGTATCCATTTTGTCTTTTTCCCATGATGGTGTGTTATTTGTGCTGTACAATGAAGTCTGGGAAAAATATGGGAAATTATGACTTTTAGAAAGCCTTAGGTTGATTTAAATGGATTTATGGGCGATCTGGAAAAGTACCACAAATGTACTGTAAAGCTCCTTGCCTCAGCAGATATGGAGGTGTGATCTCTGATTCAGATACAGTTGAGAATTAAATTGGCAGCAAGAAAATATACAAGTAGTGTAATACCAGATACTGAAACATTTTGAGCATCAGTTACAGAGATAGTGTTTACAGGATTCGTCTACTTTTATGACATTACTGGGTATTTCAAAGAGTCAAATTTTTTGGTCTCTGTTCCTCTCAAATATATTTGTATTTCTTGGACAGCTTTCTAAATTTCTCTCTTAAATGTTTTGTGTTTGCTAATCATGAAAATATTGCATATGGCAGAAAATGATAGTTCTACAGATGATTTTGATTTTTATTATAACCTATAACCTTGTAATCTCTTAAGCCACAGAACATAAAATGTAACTTTTTAATTTGGTGGATTTATTGGGACTTCTTTTGAGCTTCTCTTTCCTCTATTTTCCCCCTTTCTCCCCCTTCTCTCCCCCTCTCCTTTCCCCCCCCCATTAGCACAGTAGACTACTTAGTTCAGTTTTAAGTCTCTTGGTTTTTCTTCCCTGCCATCTCCCCAGACTAGACACTCAATGTAGCATTCAAAAAATATTACCATGAATCATTATATAATAAATGGCCAATAGCAGTATTTTTTTCTTAAAGTCATTTAAAGTTGCATGAGAGATTTGAATTTATACAAGCATGATTGCCCAGGAAAGCTGGCAGTAGTCAGTAGGAGCAATAGTGTGATGTCAAATATGTGATCAAACATATGAATATCTGTGGAGCTCCCAGCAGCAAGAGAAGGATCCATTTTGTATGTTTCCTGTGTGGAGAGGTGCTTTTGTGTTCTCTAATAGTGCTTCATTTCTGATATTAAAAGATAATGTATCTGTTCTTAGCATTGCTCAGACAGTTTAATTACCACCTAAGTTCAGATATTATTCCTTGTCAGATCTTTAAAAGCACAGTCTTCCAGACGCTGAGATATCTGCCTGTTACGGGTTGCTGATAGCCTAGTCTGAGAAGTGTTTGTGCTTTATAGGAACAGAAATTGTACTCATTACAGGCAGCAGAAGATATTTAGCCAGAAATTAAGAAAAGGAGATGCACGTAGAATGTGGGCAGAAGGAATATAAGCCTTTCGGTGACTCACCACTGCTCTCACTTGGAGGGACTGGTGGCTTGCCTCCAGGTCCATTCAGAGTTTTGGATTTTAATCATGTATCTGGTATTTGGTGATCCTTTTGTTTCTCGATCATATTGCTGTAATCTCTTTGTCCTATAGCTTTTGTCCGCCCCACCCAGGTGCCCAATATAGAGTTTCCAGCAGAAGCTGCAAAGAGAAAATTATTTGTGGCTGTTATCTTTAATCCTATGCCTAAAGTATTTCAGTTAGGCACTAAAGGCATCATACAAAGCCAGGGGAGAAATGTGGATCCTTTCCAAAGGTAGGAGAGAGCAAGAGCTTCTTTTAGTCTTGGGCAGAGAATGGATCAGAGGAGCCCGGTCTTGCTGTTAACTGTGGGGTCCCCAGACAAATAGCCTTCAAACTGAGCCAGCTATTGTGTGCAGGCAAGCTGGATTCCATGGCCTTCACCCTTCTCTCTCCCCACAGTGACTGATTACAGATGTGTAACTACGCTGTTGTTCCCCTCCCTTGGGAACTGGAGACCATGGGCTGTCCTCCCTTTCTCCTTGTCAATCAAACATAGAATTTGCAAGCAGTATTGATTAGAAACATGGACATTTTTCTTCAGTCAGTCTCTAGCTACCAGGCTTGATAGCTCATATTTGGCGTGTTAAAAAAGGCCCCCCTCTGCTATTCCATTTGATTGTCACTTGTAGTGCCGATTTGTTTTTATGTAGAGAAATATTTTGTAGGAGATGGCTGGAAAAATCTTGTGGGTAGAAATTGGCTTTTTCACTTTCCTCTTGTTTCCTCTGTTGGAATAATTCCAAAGAAAATGCATTGGTCATGCAACTCTCTTTGCATCACTCTTGGTGAGATTGATTTGGCATTAAAATCTGTTTTGTGTAGCTCACTGATGTTTCTTGTCTCAGTACGAACAATACTCCAGTGGAGTTCTTGGAGGCATAACATCTTTAAATCTTTCCACTTCTTAAGGCCATATCATATTGTGAAAGAGAAATTCAGGATTCAGATTCAGTTCAGTTCCTATTAAGGGCAAAAATACCTTGTTATTCTCTTATTGAGGTAAATCAAAAGTCAAAGACAGAGATGGTTAAGATCTGCAAGAAATTGTAACAAACTCTCCTGAACATTAACAGCAATGCATTTTGTCAGATGGATATTCACTTTGAAAGATGCTTCTTGCAGTAACAGCTTGTTGGTAGTTTTTTTTCTTGAAGAATTGGCAAATAAGCTCTGGCAATTTTAAGAGGTTTGCAACCCTGATCACTAAATTGGTAGAAGCAAACTTATCCCAGCTTCTGGACTGCAGTTGTTTACAATCCATCATATTATCTTAAACCACCACTGACTTCACTTTACATGACTATGTAGAACATATCCATGTAAAGTCAGTCCTTCTGTCAAGTTTCGTATATAGAACGTAGGCTGTTTTATGAGGACGCAGCAAATACTTGTGACTGATAGACTCTTATTCTCCTAAAAAATGCCACTGTGTGTTCCTTCTGCAGTAGCATGGAGATGGCCATTCTAGATTATCATGCTTTTTATATTTCTCTGTTTCATTGTTAATTTAGCAGATGGATTTGCTGCATTCTTAGCAAGTCCATGGATGATAGCAATTTTGTAGGGGCAGTCAGTGCACTGGAGGATTGGGCTGCTTTTGGGTGAGACCTACTCAGAATGGACATATGAGCTGACAGGAGCCTCATGAAGCAAGGCAAATGCAGAATTTCTTGTTTAGGATAAAACAAACTCACACAGCAGGACTGTATGTGCTCTGACTTGCTAAAAATCAGCTTTGCAGAAAAGACCTTGTGCTTCTGGTTGAGGACTGTTTGAAGATTGCAGTGTGCCCTTGCAACAAAGAAGGCTGTTTGCATGCTGGGCTGTGTTGTGAAGACCATAGCCATCAGGTTGTTGGGGAAAGTGATTCTTACCCTCTGGCTGTCATTTGAGATCACATGTGGAATATTGTGTCCAGCATTGGAGTCCACAGTGTAAGAAAGACTTTAACAGAGTCACAGTGAGTCTGGCAGAGGGACACCAAGCCGGTGTCAAGCAAGCCTCAGGCTTCCTGAGTGATGTGAGAGGAGAAGCTGAGGGAGCTGGACTCATTCAGCTCGAAGAAGAGAGAACTGTCTGCAACCACTGAATGTGGAGTATGGAGAAGATGGAGCTGAACTCTTATTGAAGGTGCATAAGTGTGCCCTGGAAAACAGGACTGCACTGTGCCCAGTGCACTGAGCTGCAGAGATATTTCCTGCTTACCTGTCTATCCAATTCCCTCTTCCATGTGTTCTAGCCATGTCTGCTAGTACCAAGAGTGATAAGGCTGGAATTGCATTCATTATTTGTCCTCTAGAAAATGGGGGGCCAATCCATTCCTGTTTCTATTCTCTTTGGTTCTCCTAATGTCATTTTACTCACTTTATAGTATTTTTCTGATAAGATATTATGTTATCTAGACTTCTTGATAATACTTGGTTGAAAAAAGATTCTCCTTTCATATGTTTCTCTTTTCCCAACCTAATTGGGAAAAGTCAAACTATTTTAACATTTTCGGAATCAGAAATGAACAACTGCTGCATCTATCCATGTGAATGAAGAGCAGGTGTCAGATCACTGGAGGAGAAAGATATTCTGGGCAGATTGTGAAGCAGATAAAGAGCCCCGTGGACAACTGTTCAAATAGAGAAAATAGTAAGAATTGGTAAGAACTGTTCTAGTAAACAAGAGTGCTGGCTATCTTCTATGCTTCTACACTCATCAGCTAATAGACCCATAAAGGTCTGTAGCTCCATCTCCAGTAATATCCAAGGTGTCTTAGATATACAGAGAAGGAGCGGTGCCCTTTTCTGGACAACTGAAAGAGCTGGGAAATAACCACTGGATTAATAGGTAATAGCAGGAATAGTCCTGCTTTCATTGTAAAATCTGATACTATGTATCAGTTTATATTTTTTCTTTCTTGAAATATAAATTTATGGTTTTGATCAAGTGATTTAATATTTGGTTAATGGTTTGCTACAGGACTTTGTTGTATTTTTTCAACTGTATTTTTTCATTATTAATATCAATGGAAATATTTCTGAGTGGCAAGTTTTTGAGTTAATGAGGCTTTCCACTGAGGTCCATTGAAAGATAGTGTCTCACTTTCAGAAAAGTTAGTAATGAGTTTCATTTTTAGGGCAAACCTTTGTTCTTCATTTCTTTTGCATATCTTTTGTGTTTCTCTTAGGAAGGCTCTTCAATAAGTTGTGACAGTTATTTGTAGCATACAGTCCCTACTGTAAAGGTGGGTATGTCTAAATTGAGGCTGTCAAAAGGGATTGTGAATTGCATTTCACAGTGCTGTAAGAACATGTAGACAAGTCTCTCTGAAGACCTCAGTACTGGTATTACATGGAACTGCTGAGCTGCTTGCTGAGGCTCCCTACACCTACATCATTTATTAAAACATTACTACTTATTTATGTTCTGATGCTAAGGTAAATGCCCATTTTGTTTTGTAGACTTTACAGCCTTTTTCTTCAGTACTTCGCTCTTTCATCTCACTGCTTCATCCTCCAATGACTGGGGTGTCTCTGACTGTCTACAGCATGGCTGAAGATAGTGAAGACCTGGTTTGCTTGTGTTAACAATATCGGTCTATCTGCAGGACAGTCTTCCATGGCTCTGCATACTTATTCAGCTCCCCTCCTTATTTCCTTGGGGTTTTCCTAAATGTGATGAGATGGAGCTGAATTTATGTGTTGTTGACATGTATAGAATGGGATAAATATACCATGCTGCTCAACATATTGTCAAAATTATGAATTTTTGCAGAATTCCAGCAAATCTGTATAGTATCTATGTCAGGAACTTTCAGTTCATATGTCAAAATGTTTCATGTACACTTTCTTTAGCGTTTTACCAAATTACTAAATTTTATGTTCATTTTGTACATGTGAAACTGTACAGGAAGAATTGATTTGCTTAGTCTCTGGGAAGCTGAGAATGAAACCTGAATTTCTTCTTCTTGTTCCTTATTCATTGAATGATACTATTTTCCTTAAATAGTAATTTTTTTTCCCCTAAAGTTTTATAAATAATTTGGATAGCCTACTAAATATGCATGCTCTAAAGTACTCAAACAGTTCCTTTTCATCTGGCACAGCATGGAACTAGCAGTTTTATCCTTAATCTACCCACAAAATATGTGACTACAGTGTTCAATTTATACAGGGGCCTATTCTTAGACTGCATTATAGTTTATAAAAAGTTATTGGCATTATTTCATAAAATTAATCACTTGTAGAGAAAAAAAAGGGGCACCTAAGAATGTTCTGAATGTTACTTACAGTGTACTAGTTCATTCAAGGACTTATGACTTTCTTTCTTATCAAGAAATCCAAAACCATGTACCTTCAGCTTCGCAAAAATACAAACGAGCTTTTTCTTTTAAAATAGTGCCTTCATTGACCTGTCCGAGTTGGTTGTTTGGTTTTGTTTTGGAGTTTTTGTTTTTATCTTTTTTTTTCTCGAAATATTTTGAGAAAATGCCATGGTTTGTGACTTGCTGTATCTGACCTGCTGGATTAGTCCAAGCTCTCAGTGTAGAGGAGGGTGAATTGGGTAATAAAATTCTTGATTTGAACACTGCAGTGCAAATTGTCAGATCTGCTTTCCTGCTTTTTTGGGGGGTAGAAAAAAAAAGGTCTTCAAGGACTAGAGGGAGGTGCAGTGTTTCTCTTTGCCGCCAAATTGCAGGTTGTATCTTTTGATAGGTTGCTTCTGTGACAGGATTACAAAAGGAAACATAAAGAAACTGATCCAATCTGTTCTGAGGCCTTGGAAAGCTCTTGGATATTTATTACCCACCATACTCTGAAGAAGAAAACCAGAACACAAAAGGGCTGTTTCTTTTTTTAATCTTAATTTAAATATTGCTGCATTTTGCATTCACCTTTGTACATATGATCCATAGCTATTTACTTAATATTTAATAATTGCATGCAGAGGCTGAAATGTTACTTACAGAATGTAGTTCAAATATTTACATGCAAAGTCAGTCTTTTGACCCGTGTGTTAGAGGAACTATCAATATAGTGTTTTTTTCATTTATTAGACCCTTATCTCATATTTTACACATAGACTTATTAACACACACAGATTAGTGTTCACGGATTTGGAATTAGACATTTTTAATTGCACATCTTTTCAAACCTTTTAACCTGGTGTTTTTAAGACTGGACTGATGCTTTATGTTGTCTGGACTACAGTGAGATTATCTCTGATTTTTTCTACCCCACTCCTACTATAGAGTTTTGCCTTCTGTAACCACTTGTACCTGGCCGTTCTGTGAAGTGACAGTCTTGGGTCCCTCACAGCCTGGCTTTTGTGAAGCTGGTAAAGCATGTGGAAAACACAAAAAAGGCCACATGATTGAGAGAGAGTTAGAACATCCTCTGAGACAGGGAGAAGCAAGGACAGTTTACATTGGGGAAGGAGGAGCAGATATGACAGGGCTGCCTGCAGAGGAGGAAAGAGTGAAATGCTGCCAGAAAAAACTTTTCAACTTAAACAGTCTTCTCAATTCTGAGGTCAAATGTATTTTACCCTTGCATGTTTGACTATTAATGGGTTGGGTTTCTTTTTTTTAAATTTTTTTAAAGATGTTTATAACACAACAGCCAAAATTAAATTTTTTTTCTTGTGTTTTCCATTCTATTTAACAATGTAGTGTTGACACCTAGACTTGTAATTACAGTCCACTTTGTATGGCTTTGGCTTCCTATTCCCCTCAGTTCCCAGATTCTTAAGACTGCATACACTGTGATCATTGGCTGCTTTGAGCCAAAGACTACAGATCAACTTATTTTGTTTAAAACTGCAAAGGAATTGCCATGACAGACTGGATTTCTTAACCCATCCTATGTCAGTGGAGGTTTCAAAGGAAGATGCAGGAAGCTTGATTTTAAACCGAAAGAGGGCAGGTTTAGATTAGATGTCAGGAAGAAATTCTTTACTCGGGGAGCTGAGGCACTGGAACCCAGAGAAGTTGTTGCAGGGATGCCCCATCCCTACAACTATTCCAAGGCCAGGTTAAATGGGACTCTGAGCAACCTGATCTGCTGGAAGGTATCACTGCCCATGGAAGGGGGTGGAATGAGCTGAGCTTTAGGGTTGTTTCCTAGCCCAAGCTGTTCTATTCTGTGATGATTCTAAACTACATGTTCTTTGGTTAGAATTTGAGTTAAACTCTGGAACATGATATTTAATAGATCTTTGAAAATTATTAGAACTCTGGATATTTTTGTTACACCATATAAATGTCTTATCCTTTTTCTAGCCTTGCTAAGTCCTCAACCTTAATGATATTTTGTAGCAGTTAGTTCCACTGTCTAATTATGAATTGTATGATAGAGTATTGCCTATTTATAATGTTTAAATTCTTTGGAAGTCCCTCGTGTTAGGAGTTGGAGAGAACAGAAGCTTTCCTTACTTTTCTGCCTTAAGGGCCTTGTGACTAATTTGTTCATTTCAGGGATTTGCCTCATAGAAGAGAAACTCAACTGCACAATATTCAACCTAGAGTTTCTGAGTGTTTTTTCCAGGCTAATTACAAAGCCATTGTAATGAGCCTTGAGATTCCAATGTCATTGATCTTTTACATTTGGGAGAATTTGCTCCTAAGATTTTGGGCAGTAGCAGATTTAATTTTATTCCCAGAATACTGTTCAGTGCTACAAGTTGCTCCACTCAAGTAGAGTGCTGTACTTGCATGATCCTTGTGAAAAAAAACCAAACAGTAACAAATCAGTGGATGACTTCTGAATGTGGATGTCAGAGTTCAGTGGATATGCAGTATCACAACCCAAGTCAGTGCAGTGTGTTTGATTCTGGGAATATGCATCTCACTGAAAGCATGGTCATAGAAATGCTAATTAATTTGTCTCAAAATACTTACTTTCTTACTTTTTTTTTTTTTTTCTTCCCTAAAATATGATCCCAGGTTAGAAAGGCCTAATTTGACTGTAAAGCATAAGTGTGTTGTCACAGTGCTCCTAAACTTTTTATATGATTTGGTGGTTGTCTCTTGAGAGTATTTAGTCTTCATTATTAGGATTGATTTCAAGATATTTTGTTCCTATTGACTTTGCTCCTGCTAGTCACAAGTGCTAGTCACTTAAAAGACTGCACTGAACAGAGAAGATCTAGATTCCAGTACTATTTATATACTGACAGCTCAGAACCATCTCCCTTGAAGACACAGATACACATTTCCGCAGAGTAGATCCCTCCATGTGACATTCAGACAGTTGGAAGAACACTTGTCCCAAGATGCTACAGAACAGTGAGTGTATCATTGCAAATCTCATCATCTCATACATAAGTCAACAAAATGCCAACAAAATTGAGATGGATAATTTATTTATGTCTGCTTCTCAGTGAAGATGAAACTATGTAAAACCACTTCTTAAACTAGGTCAGTAGAAGGCAAAGATAATTGTGAAGTCAAAGCACATTTAAATTTTCTTCTCTCACATCCCTGCCCAGTGCATGGATGGCTGTAGAAGTTCTTTAAAGAATGTACTTCTTGCTTACTAATTGCAAATATCCTTTCATACTCTCTGGAGATATGAACAGTGACCCTGTTGGGCCCTAGACACCTTTTGTGTCTTGATGTGTTATTTGTCAAGGTTGGATTTGATGTCTATCATTTTGCTGTGTCCAAAATTTTATGTGAGAAGATAGTGAATTTATAAAATCCTGAACTAATAGTATGCCTGTGTGATGGAGCAAATGAAATTGGAGGCAGACATACTTTTTCTGTAATAAAGATATCTTGATTGTGATAGTCTATAATTATCCTTATTTGTTTGTTTTCTAAATATTGCTTAATGTCAATAAAAAAATACAATTGGCAAAATGAAATTCCATGGCTGTGTGGTCTCCAGCAGACTGGCTGTGATATTTAGTGTGTGATTTGAACTTATGTCGTTAGAATGACCATCTTTTAGTTTTGAGAAGGTGTAAGAAGGAGCCTTTGAGGCACTTCAGAGCCTGAGGACCAAACCTAACTGCCATGTGATTTGCTGTGGCTCAGCCCTCAGCCATCCTCTGATCCATTGCCTGTCCCAAGGGTCACATGGGGAATGGAAGGCCTTGCATGCAGGAGAAGTACTTGGCACATTTAAAAATATAATGTATTTATCTCCTAATGTTAATAATTTCTCTTGATTTTCTTTTAATTAATTAAGAATAATTTTAGTTTTATATGTAGGCTAGAAGCCTCCTGTTTTGTTACTTGCGCTTTCAGTTCACATTGATTGATCTTGCTAGATGAGGTAACCCAGGGATGTTTGAACATATTCTTGCCTGCTAGATGCTGGAGAAAATAGTACACAGTTCAAAATCTGCTTCGGGTTTTAATTTCATCAGCTGCCTGGAAAGAAGAAAACATTAATAAAGGTAAATAATTTCTGGTAGTAAAAAAAGAAAAGTAAAATAAAAAGTAAAATCCCTTTTGCTTAGATTTTATTCCATGTTGTTGAGTATTACACACAGAAAAATAATCCAACAACCAAAAACCAACATGGTCTGCAGGCACTGTTTGTAAGTGCAGTCTCAAAACTACTTTAACCTTCAGCCAAATGTCCTGCTGTTTTAACCTTCCAAGACAGACAAGGATGTCTAGCTCCTATGATGTAGTGTCCTATTTGGTCTTCTGAAACAGGTGAGAAACATGAAGAAAAAATCCCCCAGTACCTGGCCTGTGAAATATAGAATGAGCTTTGTTGTATGCTGTTTTGGAGCATGACATTAAAATATGTGCGTTCAAATAAAACACACTATGGAATTATATAATATTCCATAATATGAGTAAATCCTGCCTAGCTTTCAGTAACATATTTACCTGAGTGTGTAGGAGGGCTCTAATGTCAGTTTTCTGATGTTAGTGTGCCTGGCTTTTTCTGCTTCATCTTTCGCTGTATCTGTTGTTGGTTAAATTTTTCTGTCCACACACCAGCCTCAACAGCTGAGACAGCATTAAAAGCCTTTAATAAACATCTGTAAATTAAAATTTTAGCCTTTTGCTATTGTCTATATATATCTCATTGTTGCAAGTTACCCAGTTGTTTGGTGTTTGGTTGGTTTTGTTTTTTTTCCCTTTGGCTGACACTTTGTTTAATAGTCTTTGAAGATTTGCTTCACTGCCAGAAGACTGACCACAAGAGAAACCTGGGTTTATTGAATATGTCAGTCCTCAATCTACTAATTTTCTTTGTGAAAACTTAATAGTAACCAGGTGCTTTGATATATGGCAGAAATAGTTCTTAATTTTATATTAGTCTCTCTATAACACACTATATACACAGTGATAACCAATTTGTAGTACTAGGCAAAAAGAAGCTTTATTTTCTTGTGCAAAACAATTAAACCTAATAACACTATTGACACTTCTAATGTTACAGAAACAGCATAGGCTTTTTTTTTTAATATAGTCGCTGCTGTATTTTTTTGTATTGTATTTTTTGGTATAGTATTTTTTTGTATCAGTTCCTGCTAATGTTCCAAAGAGTGTGTTTTGAACAGTTTGTTAAGTTCTGTGTTTCTGAAGGGTAACACTGTAAATAGGTAACCTTCAAACAAACCAGGGGAAGGCAGGAACCCTGGAAATCAGAGCGTGGCCTTCCCCAGTCTTGCATAGGAGTTTGAGAACTTTTAAGTTTTGTGTCCAGATATTTTTACTTCTCTTTGCTAAAAACATTTAGATGATACTCTCTACAGGGCATTTAAACTTTTCCTTTTGCTATGGGATGTGGGTGTTAAATCGTTGGGTTATAATTTAGAGGAATGATGCAAACCTTTGTCCTTAATCTACAGTGGTTTATTACAGCACTTAGTATTTACAAGGTGCTCTAGCAAAGTCCAGCTTCAACTACACAATAGAGTGCTAAAATTCTATTCAAATGTATCAGTTATTTTAGGAGTGTTTTCACTTGCAATAGGCCTTTTGCAAAACATATTGAACTTTATGGAAATGAACTACTCTGCACTGTCTTGGTTGAGCTTTAGATTCTGCCTTTGTGTGAAAGGTTTTAGGAGCTTTACTGAAATGGAATTCCTAATTTAGTGAATGGTAATATAGCAAAGAATAAGAAAAAATGGTAATTCTTGGATGGAAAGTAAGAAAGTGGACCTGGGAACAAGAAACTTGAAATAATATTTAGTTTTAATTTAATGCTGTATGGTCCCGGTTTGCTTTTCTTCTGGATTGAGAATATAGAAAAACTTGTGTTCATGTACTCTATTCCTCTAAATTATAATTTAAGACTAGATCTAACAGTAGTGATTATGCCATACGTTTTCTTTTTCTTCTTTCAAATCTTACCCATTTTGTATTTGAAAACCAAAACTGTCAGTGGTCTGTTTACTTTATCTCACTCATGTGCAATGGAAATAGCTGGCATTTGTAGAACACACAAACTATTTTTGCCTGAATGCTCCATTTATGATTTATAGCCAACATGTATCCATGATTTTCTTTTGAGAATGATCTTTATTGTCTTTGTGTACTAACTCATTGCAGAAGCACTTGTCTATTTTGAGCTAAACCAGACCTCTTGTAAAAAGAATCAAATTATTTCATCATGTTGAAAATGAAAAGCTATAATTACTTGTAATTGGGCTTCAGAATTTTTGAAAATTGGAAAATTCTTTTCCAGAGGTTTAAGATCACTCCAAATCATAACCTGTAGAAAATAGGAAATAATTTTCTGTTCAATTTTAAAGTGATTTAATTTACACTTTTGACAGCTATTTTCCTTTGATATTTTGGTAGGGTTAATCATTTAGCTGTGGTGGTTATTACTTAAATTTTTTTCTGATATCCTTTATTCTATCTGGATCACAAGTTTATTTTGATTTCTTTAAGCCCAAACAGAATCTACTGTAGTTTAATAAGGATGTAGAGTAATTTTGGAATGTTTGAGTTTACTAAACATGTGCCTGCATTTTATTTATTTGTTTGTTTGTTTGTTTCTTGATCTTTGTAGTTACTTCATTCTGTTTTAACAAAAGCATAATGTTCTTCAATGCTTTAATCTGCCTAAATTTAAGTGCAAGCTGGAAAAACCTGCTGTACCTTGTAGTTCTGGGTATTTTTTCCTATAGATTTTCCAGTCTGTAGAACCGAATTGTTTAAAAACGTCTACTTAGAATCTTCATTCTACATTACTACTAATAATCATCATCTTCATTATCATAAATATTGTGAAGAATATGCTGCCTATTTACCTTTTTTAAAGATCTTTTTCAAGAGACCTGAGTAGGTAGGGCAGCTAGTGTAAGATCACATTGTGTTCAGTTCAGTAAGCAGCCAAGACAAGTCTTCCAAGATCCTAATGCTCTGGCAAAGGAGGTACCCGCTAGAGTTAGCAGAGAGTTCAGGGTTTTATGGGCAAGCAGAAACTGAATAAAACTGAAGTAGCAGGCAGGGTCCTGCAGCATGGGACTGGCAGCCAGAGACAGACCAGCTAATTGTCACCTTCAGGCTTGAGGTTAAAACTGGATTCGGAGTATGACAGAGCCTTTTTCAGCCCTTAGTGTGACACTGAGAGAAGAGTGGGTAGACAGTTTACACACAGGGGGATTTAAGGACAATTCCATACAGTGAAAAACTATGGTGCAGAGTAAACCTTACTGCAAGCCTTGTCTTTTCCTTGTTGATTTGGGACAATCACTAGGTCTAGGCACATACTGCTTTGAGTTAAGCTTTTTTGTAGGCATATTTCAAGTAATTGTAGGTCTTTTTAATATTTATCAGTTGTGGTATGGGCCAGTCCATACGGGATGTATGGAAAAAGTCAGTTACCTGCTTCTAGAACTCATGTCTATGGTGAAGGCAGGAAATCTGTAGGAGAGACGGGTATAAACACAGAAAGGAACATCTTGCAGTGGATACACTAATAACACATACCTATTTTCATCAGTTTTCATTCTAAGAGAGTATTTCTTTATCCCAGTGGAAGATTGAGGTGTGGAAAGAGCTCTGGCCATGGACATCTTGTTAGCTGATGGTAGAGCCAAGAACAGAAACAAGCTCTTTGTGTTTTCAGCTGGTAGTGGTCATTATAGGTAGTCAGCATTGTAAGAATTGAGGCCAGCCAGTATTCTGTTTCAGGACTACTGCAATGCCAGAGATCTAATTTCTAGTAGTTACTGGGACCTAACCTTATTACAGCCTCTGACTTTCTATTGGTATACATCTAACTTCAGTGCCATGATTTTTTTTATAATTCAATTCCTCAATGGGTTAAAAATGCCACTTAAAAATACCACGTATCCTTGTAAGGGAAGCAGGTGGACTCTGCTAGAGCTAGGACAACATTGGCTATCATATATTGGCATTATGCAGCCACCTGCAACATTCATTGAATGTCTGCCACTTTGCAGCCAGTTCATCCTGCATTGACAATTTTGTTTGTGTGATTGGACCTTTTCTAGATCAAACAATTATCCCAAAACAGAACAGTTTCATATCTAAGTTGAACCAGAAGCCAAGTACAAATCTGCTTTTTTGTTATTTTTAAATTGGAATAGCTCAATGAACAATTCAATCTCTTGATGGAGGGATACATTCTTTTTTTTTTTTTTTTTTTTTTTTTTTTTGTTTAGTGATGGTTTGATCATGCACAGAGCTCTTACTTCTTTTTCTTTTTGAAAGAACAGGATGCCATATTTTCCCAAGATTAACAACAATGTCCTTAAAATTATTTTTGAGCTGTAATGGCTATAAGAGCTCTTCTAGATCTTTTCTGTTGGCTTCTTGCCAATGACTGCTGTGGGAAGTACATCTTCATGCGAAGAAGTGTGTGTTCTCTTTGAAGGTTAACAAGGGCCTGCAGAGCACAGCCTAAGCATCTGGCTCATGAGATTAAAAACCGTAGAAGGAAAGCACCGTAGATCTCAGAGGATGAGTAACCACCTTAAAAAGAAGGATAGGTTTGAACAGACAGCCCAAAAAATGGGTGAAAATATTGATCAGCAGGAAATTTGTCTCTTTTTAGTGAACAAGAAGTGTAAGGCTCTACTGACAACTGATAAAAATCAGGCTCTCAGATTTGGCAAAGGGCATTAAAAAAAGTAATGAGAAGTCTAGTAGGTGATTACTCTGAAGGTTATACTAGGATAGATCTTATTAAATATTTTCATTATTGACCTGGCTACACACACACACAAAATGAAATCGTAGTTTTGCTGAGGGCATAGAACTGGGAGATGTTGGTATGTTGGAGGGTTGGAATGCCACAAGAATTGCATTATATTGATGTCTCGAGTCTTAGAAATTGGAGGGCATGTAATCAGAATGCAAGGTTGGTCACTTGGAGATTAGCAAGGTTTTCACATAACATTTGGGAGCTTGGTGGGAGGACTCCAGCAGGTTGTTGCTTCTCCAGCAATGCCTTCATTGCAGACCTTAATTTAATGAGTTTTCTCTTTCCTGATTTATTTCCTGATGAAGGCAGTCCCCTAGATGCTTGATTCCTGACAGTTTATTAAAAGTTAAACTGTCAGACAGCAAATTTACAAAATCTATGTAATGCTTTATTTTTATGTTTTTGATGAATATCCATTACAGGATTTTAGCTTTGTAATTAGAAAAGGAAGTTATTTAGATTTTTTTGGTGGTTTTTTATTCCTCCTTTATTTATTTATATTTTTATATATAAAAGAGAACATCCAACAAATATCCCATCATTTAGTTAAACAGACATATGACACTATGTGACACTAATGATCTTTCAGACCATGTGGTGTTTGCTGTCCACATGAAAAGCATATCCTGAAATAATTTTCTTGACAGTGCTTCAGGATTTGTTTGGAGGAGGTTTCTATCTTCATACATACATACGAAAACATAGGAAATAATCCAATATTGTTTCTGAAGTTGGAAGTTAATATCAGCCTCATAAATATATTATCTGATACTCTGGATTTCCTATGTGTAAAGCTGTTGGGGTGTGAGTTTCCTGACAGTAAAAAAGGATTCTGACACAGCATTAAGGAGTGCATTTGTGCCCAGGTTCCAGCAGTAGTGTGGATGCTGTGCTGGAATGCAATTACACGAAAAGGCTGTGACTGTCTGCATGATTAATATTTTTTCCTCTGTTGCTAAAAAGGTATTGGAAGGAGGGTTCTGCACCATTGGGACAGCTCTGTGTCCGTGGAGAAATTAGTATGAAATAGAGAAGTTCTGAGTTGTACTTTATGGAAATATTCCTATATTATTATAATAAAATCCTATTTCCGACTTGTTTTGCTTCCTCCACCCACATGTGTGTGCATATCACATTTCATAATGGCTCTTCTCTAGCTCATTCACCAAGCTGTAGTGAATGTGTTGGTCCCCATGCTGTTGACCCCATTGAAATGAAGTCCTGTCATTGCAGATTCCAGCCGAGTTGATTCTGTCCTTTTCAGCTCCATGCTTGACTCGTGCACCAGCTCGTGGGAGAGCGTCTCTTACCCCGTTGGCTGCCTTGCTGCTTTCCCACTCCACTAAAGCCAGTTCTCCCCTCCCTGCTCAGGTCCTCACATCTCATGTACCACAGGATTTTCATGCACCCCTGGATCTTCCACCCTCTCCTTATTCTGTTGAACAATTTCTCCAGCATGTCCTACACAGGAAATCTCTCCCACCATCTCTTCTTTGCTCCCTCTGGGTTCCCAGGATGAGAATTGCAGCCTCTGCTCAGTATTGCAAAGGGGAGAGAAGGGAATGGCAGGAGGAGCAGGGAGTCTGTGCCTGATCAGAACCAGCCTCCCATGGGCCCAGCAAGAGGGACTTTCTTAACTACACTGTGATTCAGGCTCCTGTGGTGACATGAGGGACATTTCTGGGAGTTGAAGGATGGCATGCAGAACTAGTAGTTATCGAATCTAACCAGAAAGCTTTTTTTTTTTTTTGGTTTGTTTTGAAAAGGTAACAAAAAGCATTGAACAAAACATTCCTAAAATATAGACAGACCCAGTGCATTTCCTGAAGGGCTGAAGTTGACAGAATTGTATCTCATACTTTTCCTCTATACTTTTTATTCAAGGAAGATTGTGTTGTATACATTAAGGCTTTCCCATGCAATTTGGAATAACTTCTAATATCCTTTTATACTTTGGTAGAGAAAATAGTGATTTTATGTATCTATAATTCTGTGCTTTATATATGAATTATTGTGCTGTTACTTAAAATCGTTTGCAGTAAGATAATTCAGACTTCTCTCTGAGTCAAGCCTAAGAAAATATCTGTAAATTAGTGCTAATAGTCAGTGTGGCTGAGAGAGAAACTCTTTCATGTTTGGAATTGACTGTAAGATTGAACTTACTCCAATTTATTGCAAAGTCAATATTCAGTTTAAAAATTAAAAAGGTTAATAATTATTAGGTTTTCAGAGGAAAAGTACTCGTGTTATGACCTGCCTAACATCATACAGCTACAAAAATGCTATAAAATGATTTTTTAAGCTTATATTTATAGTGAATAGTTGGCTCATTCCTTCATCTCACTACTTATGCATCCATGAACTGTTAATTAATACTTTTGCTGTAATTACAGAATATTTTAAATATACATCATTCTTCTGAATTTTAAAAGATCAGGAATTTTTTATTAATTTAAAAGGATAATAGGACTGACCCTCACTTTCATCAACTCTTCAATAAAGAGGTGCTTTTTCAGATAATTTAAATTTTTACATTTTGATTGCTAGGAATAATAAAAAGTCTTTTTTTTTTCATACTTTTTTCCATTTGCTCTTCTAAGCTAGGTCACTATTGTATCAAAAAAGGTCATTGTTTTCCATAAAAAAGGGTGAGTGATTGCCTGCAAGTATTGATAAAAGAAGAACTTGCATCCCAACTCTTTTGACTTCTGGCATGCGATTTTCTTTATACAGGGTCTGTGGTTTGTAATAGAAATTTTAATTCCATTTAGTTTCTTCTTCTTTTTAACCACTCTGTAACATGCCTGGGAATGTTTAACCCAAAAAATTTGATGTCTTCTTGCAATGGAGCTTCTCCCAATGCTCCTTGATATATGGCTGCCATGGAGCACAGAAGAAACCAGAGCATAATTTTCAGATGAGCAATACAGTGTGGAAAATACAGTGGCTAGGTTTGTAGGGAGAGATAATACCTTGTAATCGAACAGCTGATACCCTTGGAAAAGATACATAAACTTGAGGCCCTTCTGGCTCTGCCTCAGATATGTGGTAGCATTTGCAGCCTTTGAGCCTGACAGAAGTAGAGATCAGTTGCCTTGGAGTGTAGTTGATGAGGTTCATTAGAAGAATCCAGAGGAAAAGAGGATTGCTACTTTTGGAGCAGAGGAATCATTTAACAGGAGAGACAGTAGAAGAAAAGAAGAAAAGTGAAAATCAGCAGGCACAGAGAGTTCCTGCACGACACCCCTGCTGTCTATCTCAACCTTCCAAATTAGGGGGTCAGCTCCCTGGAGGCACGCGACAATGCCAAGGAGATGCCTTCCTTGGGAGCAGGGAGATGGTGGAAAGGTGTAGCAACAGGGAAATGGGTTAGGAATCGTAAATATTGTTAAAAAGATGAAGTCATTGGCCACAATGGAAAGCATCTCACATATCAAGAAAGGGGGCTCTAGGTGATACTCTATAAAACACAAGTTAATTTTCATGTGGTGTAAAATCGGTATAATTGTCTGCATGCATTTATATGTTGTGTGTCCTGGCTTGTGTGCAATGTGAAGAAACATTTTTGGATTTCATCACCTTCATATTTTTAATGCAGGTTTTAGAGTATTACCCCTCTAAAATTTTGGTGGAGTTTGTGTGTTTTCTTTTAAAGCAAAGAACAAACAAAGATAGCACTGTATTTTCTAAACTTAAGACATGCAGTAAACGGACTGATTAGTTGTGGTGGATACAAACTGTTTGTGTAAATGTTTATTTTCCTGTGTCATAGCCAGATTGATGCACTGCGAGCTATTCACATTCAGGAATTTTGTTAGACTGCACAAATGTAGAAGCTGGAGGCACAGATGCTTGATGAAGGACCACTGCTCTGTTCCTGCTTAAATGTGCCTCTTGGATTTGAATAGGTGATTTTCAGTAAGCAGTTTGTTTATAAATCTCTATTTGTGAGTTATTTGCTCACATCTGATACAAATCATAACGCAGTTCACAGAACTGAATAGGCTGAGCAAATATTTCCACAGATTGTTTGTATCTAAGTAACTGGATCTATGCCCATGGCAGCATACATCTGCTCACCTGTTCCACATTCACGTGTTTAAGGATACCCTTAATTTTGGTTGCCTTGCATTTCCTGCAGTTATCTCACCTTTTCTTTCTCTTGACCCAGCAGTGAGATGTTCTGAGCAGGACATCTGCTTCTCCCTGCCTGCAGAGAGAAGGGAAGGTGAGCTGTGTTTGTTTGGAGCAAGTCTTTTATGCTGTATTGTTGATTACCTTGTGTTTGTCCATAATATTGTTAACAGAGTTTGCAGTAAAGCACAACATACATGTGCAGCAGATTGTAGGAAGGGAGTGGAGTAGCCTACAGTGAACTATATTCAGTTTGCTGAGCTGAGAAACTCTTTGTGGTCCTGGTCAGTCTTTGTTTTTGATTCTATATTAAGGTTCAGAGAGTTCTGATTCCTCTTTGTACCTCCTTTCTGTAGGAAAGCAGGTTGTATGTGAAAACTGGGAGGTGTAATAGGTTTTGACCCTCTTCTTAATCTAAGTGGACAATATTGGGCTCTAAGAAAACATCCATAAAACAGTTCTGCTACTCAATCTAAGCAGTATTACTTAGACTGGATGCAACACAATTAAGGAAATTGATCATTTAAGGTTGTCTTTCCATAGGAACTTTTATGGAATACAGTTAAGGGACATGCTTGTTTGTAGTTTTCCTAAAAGTTCAGTTGTCTTCAAAGTGGTTTACTTCCTTAAGATACATAGATTTGGTGGTTTTGCAGAGGTTTGGTTGGATGAGGTTTTGCAGATTATTTAGGCATGTAACTGTTTTTCTGAGTTAGCACACGTTTTCCAAGCAAATTTGTGATGGAAAACAGTATTTTGTTCCTGTCCTTTTCAGAGTGGTATATGAAACATTGTCACTTCTTTCCCCTGATAAACTTCTGAGTCCTAGGCTAGCTGCTATCCTATCTTACAGTGAATTGAACAGATTCTTCAATTGCTACTATTAGCATTTCAAGAATTTCTGTTTTAAAAATAGCAATTTCTTAATTTTAAGAATTTTATAATATGGACTGGTTGACACCTCTACCTTTTAAATATTGCAGTTGATGGATCACTTAGAAAATCTTGTTTTGCATTGTGCCTGTTTGCTTGTACAGTAAATACTGTTAGTGTTGTGGTGTAAATTTTTTTGAACTGCAACTGTCTACCAGTATTAACCTGTAAATCCCAGTTTATTGTGAAGAGTTGCTGTATGATTGCTGTTGCAAAAGTTGAGACTTGAGAGGGAGATAAACTGAGTATTTTAGGCAGAATTCAGGATATGTGAAATGTAACGTTTTAGCACATGTTTCGTGTGTTCTTACTGATGCAATCTAAACTTTAAAAAATAATAAACCCCAAATGCAAAATATGATGTCTTGAGTAAAAACTAGATATCAGTGAGTTTTGAAAATACCTCATTGTAACAGTATTACATTTTGTAGATGGAGACATACATCAGCTATGAAAGCTTTTGATTATATCTCTACCCGTGACACTGAAGCACAGTGTCATCCAGATTTCATTCTGGGGTGCGTATGTGCTGCCATTTCTGTACTTAAGACTAAAAATCTAGTCTACCAGTGGAATTAGTAGTAGTATGAAAATATTGTGGTGGAGGAATATTTCATAATATATTTGAAGTGCAAAATACTTTGCTGAAGAAAAGGTGGACTAGCCTTACATGAATGGCAGTGTGTGCTTGTAGTTGTATGAATACTGAGTTTATATTGAGTTTGTTTTGAACTCTGTTTCTCTATGTTAGAGAAGGGAGTGTTGGGAATCAGTAAACACCAAAAACTTTACAAAGCAAGTATTTTACCTGCCATACTCTTATATAATGTATTATGTGTTACAACTGAAGAGCAAGATGCATTTTCTAAACAGAAGAAAAAAGTGCTTATGGCTTTTTTGTGATCTCTTGCAAGTTACAAAGTAAAAGCCATTTCACTGTTTCTAGCACCATAACTCGTCCCTGGACCTTTGTAGTTCATGTACGTCTCGTAAAAGGTCTGTCAAGTAAAGCAAAGCATTTGTTCGGGCGTGCTGCTGCTGCTTTGATTTAACAAGGGCAGGGAGCGGCCGCCGCCGCAGTCTGGTGCTCCGGGCCTCGCCATGGCCCAGCAGCCAGGAGCCAACCAGCCACGGGCCCCGCTATGAACTCTGGTGGTCCCCTTCATGTAGCACGTCCTCTCCGTCACCTGCGCCAGCTACGCGTGCATGTCAGCACAGACAGGCTGTCCGACACACAGCGGAGGGAAAAAAGACTGACTGGAAAGTGTCTCAGCTCCACCCTGCTGCTAATTCTTTTTCCCTGGTCTTTATTAATGCTCTAGCGCTTCTTAGTTTATGAGAAGAGTTCTTGTGAATGCGTTAACACTTCCACAAAGGAAGAGTGTTGCTGGCTTATGTGCTGGGCTGCAATGTCAGCCAGTGCTTCCTGTATCAGGCTGTCTGCCTCTGGGCATTGAAATTAAGCATGGTACAGCCAGTGCTCAGCAGACCTGGATGCAATTCATCTGAGTAGTCAAACACAGAGAAATGCCTTATAAGTTTGCTGTGTTCCTCTGATTTCTTTAAATCCATGTCTGGATTCCATTATCACATAATTGCAGTTGGACATAAGATCCCCCTAGAAAACAGTTCTGACCAAACCAGCGTTTTAGAAATGGTCTACTTCTGCGTACTTGAATTGAGTTTCAGTACTGGCAAACCAGTCAAAAGAGAGATTTGTCTGCACTTATAACTAAGAGCCAAGGACTTCTTGGTCATGAGAGGCAAGATTTTGTGTAGTCTCTCTGTGCCCCAGGTTCACTTTCCTTGGGCAAATTACTAAAGTCAGCAATTTCAAACTTAGGAGACTGGAGTTAGGTGTTGACAGCCATCTTTAAGTACCTAAATAAGTGGTCTCATTTTAAGAGGTCCTGAGCACACAATTCTTTTTGACTTCAAAAGAAGCTGCAAATGCTGTGTCCACTTTGATTAATTGAAAGGCTGACCATCAAAGTGAAATTATGTTGCCAAGCTAAAGGAAAAGAAATAAAGACTTAGCACACTGTATAAATCAATCGCAGATCAGAGTTTACTGGGTATAAAATGTACAGCATCTTATGTGCCCTTTTGTACTTTCTGAATCTCACTGGGCCCAAAACTACAGCAGAAAACCCCTCACGGTTTGTGAAATATGGCAATGCCCAGAAACATTTGCCAGTTTAGCCACTGAAAAATAGATATGGCTGCTCAAAATTTATACTGTTTGCTAGGGCCTTAGGTGAAAAGAAAACGAAATTTTAAAATGCTTATTTTTTTTCATTTGAAGGTAATGTCTTAAATCCTCAAGAGATGAACAGCCTACTACCTTCCCCTGCTTTGATCGATCTGTCTTTGAGGCATGATTTACACCTTATTATAGTACTTCAGGTTACGGCCTCTGTTCCTGAAAGTTTTGTGGAGATAGGTGTCTGGGGAGGAAAGAAAAAAAAAAAGACCTGATAAGTACCCTGATGGAAAGAAAGGCTCCAATGTGTGTGTGTGTGTGTGTGTGTGTATGTGTGTGTTGGTCGTGTTTGCCAGTCCTCACGGCAGAGGAAATGCTCTGTGCAATGGCAACTTCAGATGAGTACTGAATAACTCATGAGGATAAATTCATGAGAAGATAGAATTTGCTAACACCACTGTGTGCAGAATTACAGGGGTTTTTTTGGGCTTGGTTTGCCAGCTCTTACACTCTCATGGTGTTTCCTGGGTCATCAGCACGTTCAGGCAAACCAGAATGCCAGGTTTAAACGTGGCATTTGTGGTGCGTATTTGCAGATTTGCATGTGGTGAATATTTTAATACATATTTGGCATAATGTAGACTGAGCCGTCAGCAGTGCTGTTACTCAAAATTACCGCAAATTTGTCACAAAATGAATGTTCAGTAGTGAATAATGGAATAGTTTTTATCACAAGTGTGTCTGTTACCTTCCCCATCTTAGCAGCATCTTGCTACCAGCACCCAAGTACTTATCTGCCTGTACAGCCCTCTGATGCATCTTCTAGTGACAGAGGTTGCCATTCCTGGTATCTGTGGGTATGGAAACAGGAGTCACTTCCACCTTTCCTGCCTGACCTTCAATAATGGGAAGTGTGTGGGAATTTGGAAATGTTTTATCTTCATTCTCTACAATACTTTTGTATACAGCTGAAGGCTAGGTGATAAGTTTGATGGCTCTTTTATATTGCTGGAGCACGTTCTGTTATCTGATAAAATTAGTAAGTCAAGCAGCATGAATGATTATTAAGCATAATTGTTTGTTTATATAAATATGACAGTAAAATAGGTTACTCACACAGGCCAAGTGACCCAATTATTCAGATTTTGAACGTGTAGAGGAGATGTGCTATATTGCTGCACTTCAGGGAACGAAAAACTGTGTTGAATTGCTCAGTAAGTTTGTTGTTGTTTTTTTTTTACAGTTCTAGTAGCCTGTTGATGAGGAACTCTGCTGGAGAGTTCCTCAATACTACATGCTGTATTTTTGTCCCTAGAAAATAAAGGTTTTGTAACCCCCTTAATAAATGACCATTTCCTGCAGTGAATGCTGATCTATCCAGGTCTTCCCATCAGAAAGTTCAATTGGACAAAAGTAAAGTGACACCATTAGGTCTCAACCCAAGTCTTCTATAGCTCCTACTTGGTATTTTCAGCTTGATGATTTAAAAGTGAGCTTGGAATTTTCCATTAGGATTGCCACAGGCTTTAACTTAACCCTTATGCAAAAAACATCTTAAAACTGTATAGACAGCTTCATTAGCTCTCCTGAATTTCTACAGAACACTTGGCTTCAGTAGGAAGCTGGCCAAACTGAGGGAACTAGTATTCTCAGAGTCAGCGCTTTTTGGCTGATCATAGCCTTTGTAGTTTAGGCAGGTGTTTAAAAATCCACAACAGAACCAAAACCACCTAGAACAATGGTAAAAAGCCCCAGTAGGGCAGAAGAATGAGTGTGATTAATCTAAACTTAAGACTTTCAGTAGTTTCCTGCTCTGCCATGCCCGTTTATTTGTAGCTGAACAGCAGATCACTGTAACAGTGCAGAGGTCTGTAAGAACAGGGCTTCCTCCTGCAGCTTCCTGTTGAGCAGGAGCAAACACAAAGTGCACTCTGCTGTTAAGTTGTACCTAGCCCATCTTTATGTGTATCTCCCCTGACATACCTTTATTGTGCACCTCGGGGTCAGCCGCTGGATGCTGCTTTATTTCAGATCAGAAACTGATCCCTGTAGTCAGATTTGAAAGAACAGGCTATTGCCCAGCTCATGCAGAGCAGCTCTGACCCTAAGGGAGGCCAGCTTCTAGACTGGGATCTCCAAGCAAGATTTCATTGCTCCTCATTTCCTCCAGAAACCTGGCTGAGCGACAAGGAAGCTGTTAAAAAATATTTTATCAACATTTTCTTTAAGGAATGTGGATTTGCCCAAAATGATACATTCTAAGGAAGTGCAAACTTCCAACTTGTTTCCTGCCTTCTTAACTGGCAAATTTTCTGGGACTTCATGGCAGCTTGCTTGAGGAAGTTTGTTTGAGTTTGCATCCTCCAGGGCCTCCACTCCACCTTGCCACTGAAACACAATCCTGGCAGCAATGGTACTGCTGGGAGATCTTGACCTCCTGGCAGGAATGCCCTCAGAAGTTAAAAACTTCGGGGGAGATAGGGAAATTGGAACTTATATAATGGATCCTACAAGGAATTGTTTTTTTTTTTCTAAGGTGTAATTTCACTGCAGCTCATCCAGCTAGTAAATACTCAGTTGTAAAATACACTGCAATGTTTAGAGCCTGAAAATTACTCAAATTACTTAACCTTCCCTCAACCAGTCATAGAATCAAGTCAAAGAATCTTCTAGAATAGGCAGCTGCTCCCCTTTTGTTTAGGAAAGGGACATGCATGTTTTTGTGTAATTTTTTGTATCTTTCTTTTCTGTCTGGGGATGCTTTCTGAACACTGCAGATGTTACTACTTGCGGCTCAATTTAGAAGTCTTAGTTATAACTAAAGAAGTTCTGATGTAAAAACCTATAAATAAACCAATACTAGGTTTTTTTTTTCAGGACATTTTGGAGAATTTGCAAAGATAATTCTGCTTTGTGTTACACTTGTATTTATGTCTTCGTGTTATGTGTGCAAAAAGCGTATGCAGTTGGGTTAGTTTTGAGTTTTGTTGTTAGATGTCTCAGGTGTGTTGATGTCAACTTTCCTTCACTTTGAAAGTAGGCTTGTTAGGGCCTGAGAAGTTCTAGGAGCACTCCCAATATTCAGCTGAACTGACAGATATATTCTTAAAACAAGGGGTGGGTTGTTTTTTTTGATTGTTGCTGTTTTTTTTTCTTCAATAAACTTTAGGTGACTCAAACTAATAACATTTAAGAAATTCACACCCATCGAGTTTGCAATGTTGGAATTAAGTGTTTTTTCAAATGCATAGATAAACATTAAGGTTAGCTTTGTGCATAATTACAATTAATACCAAATTTTCTCTTTTTGCAATTTTAAACAGTTTTTATTTTTAAATTTCTTATTTATGTGCAAAATAAATGTACCTCTTCCCCTATTTTTCTGTATTTGGAATTGCATAATGTTTGTCATATTTGCTAGGCTGTGAAACCTTGTTTTATTGCTCTAGCAAAATTGTAGGATTTGTGGAGAGAAACACTCCCTCTCCCCCCCAAAAAAAATCCCAACCTCAAAACAAAACCAAAATAGCAAAATCTATAATCTATGAAAAGTATGTGGCTCTTCTCGCTATAATTGCCCCACTAGTTTTTCAGATATTTTCAGAGGTCTTTAATTATTTAAAATTTATATGACATTTTACAATTGCTGTTATTTTATACTCTGAAAAATTGGTTACTTTCATGTCTGAAATCACAGAGAAATCATATGAACTAAATATTACATTCTTGCCACTGCTTTTATGCACTGCATGTTTAGCATCTAACTAAAATGCGAGTAGAAAGCTCATCTTGAAAGAGACTACTTAATTAAAAATTAAACGATGAATTAAAACTTAAATTATGCAAAACTAATAAGCTACGTTACCAAAACACACAATTAATTTGCTACAATATATGGAAAGAAAATGTTAGCGTTTTCACTTTTGTTTTGTGTTTGCATTGCAGCCTGCACAGTCTGCTGTTTTGGAATTCCTCACCTTGAAATATTTGACACACCTGAATTAAGATATAAATCAGTGATTTTTAGCTTGTGAGTTTTGCAAAACTCATCAGAGATTTAAACTTTGATAGTGCAAAGGAATCTGTTACAAAGCGGGGCGAATCCAATTATTTTTCAATTAGTGCAATATCACTTCTGTGTATAAGATTCAAATCAGTGCATCGTATCACCTTGTGCAAATCGATAGAGTAAAAATGGACTTGTTGACAAAAATTGCAATTTAACCTATTGCTCTAATTCCATGGTATAACAGGTTTATTTTTTACTGGAATTGCTTTCAACTAATTGCAAATGCTGAGATTCTGCATACAGTAATTATGTGCTTACCTTTATAGGGACCAGACGAAAGATGCCTTTAAATTCTGTGTCCCATTTTCCTGTTTAAAGGAGGTATTCCCTAAGTCCTGTGTCAGAGGCACAGGAAGGTATTTTCTTGGTAGATGTGGGGATGTGTTCCTATGTGTCTAAAATACTACAGTATCTGAATACTAGACATGCAGCAAAGTACTGAGTGCTTTACTGTAACACCAGCAAAGGGAGACATTTTCAGTAGGATCTGCTGGTGTTTTTTCATGATGGTATTCTTCAACCTGAGTAAAGCTTAGATGGCTGGAGGAAAGGAATTAGGGAATTAAAGAAAACTCCATCTGATTAAGTTAATTATGATGCTTGAACCTAATACTTTATTATTGCTGTACACTGGGAGGTGGAACTACCTTTGCATTTGCATTTTTTTACATTTTAGTATTACATAAAATAATGCTTTTAATGTTTCATATCAAATATCTTCAGTACTTTTTCTCAGGTCTTGCTAATTTAGCCTTTGTAGCAATATAAGTAGTTGTTTCTCTGGCATTATAATTTAAAAGTTTACATTAAAAATAAAATCAATACAGGGATAAAAGCATGAAGAGTACAGCTAAAATAATTTATAATAGCTCTATTGGTGATGAAAATCTAAGGAATGAATATTGTGTATAATAAAGGCAATTACCTGAGCTGCTTATAAGGAAAAATACTGCTCTTGGTGTTGGGGGATGGAAGGAGGAGATCATGGAAGCAGTTACAGCTCTAATTTTCTGGGTTGAGCTATGTTAGCCCTGGCATAAATTGCAGCAGCCTAGAGGTACATGTGCCATCTGAGGATTGCATTCTGCCCTGACATCTTTGTGAATGTGTCGCTGAGGTGTGGGGGAGAGAGAGCAAAGGCACTGGTGTCTGCTGGGGGTTTGCACGCACTGGGAGGTCTCAAATTTCTTCAGTCATTCTCTTACACATCAAATACAGGCTTTGGTTGGTTTGCACAACTTAAAGTCCAGTGGAGTGGGTTGTGATAAGAACACTGGCTTGGTATTTAACCCAAGTGATTTTTCTTACTTCTGCATTTATCAGGTAAAAGTTCTCTCGTCAACAAAATGAAGTGTTTAATCTACTATCACAAAGAGTGAAACGTGAATAAAGATTGACTTGGACATAATCTTTCTAACTACTCTTGATGGACATCTTAAGATTCAGCTTAATTGAATTGAAATCTTAAACTCTGTCTTTTTGGGAAGCTCTTTTCTTTTATGTCCATGGTTAAGTGAGCAAGGCAATGACGTGCTCCCTTAACAACTGTTCGAAAATCATCGGGCTGATTGACTAATGCTTCTGCCCTTTTTATGCACTTCTGGTGTTCCATCATGGCTTTCTCCTTCCTGTGCATATAAGTGGATTTATCTGAATGATAATAAGCCAGATGGTTAGGTGGTAGGCCAGGTATTTTGAAGGTAAGCATATTCTTTGTCATAGAGCCACGTTAGCCAGGAGCTCTGCACCACATTTCAAATCCTTCAGCAGTCTCCCCAGGAGGTGGCAGCTGTAGAAGCCTAATGGATATCATCACCTTCAACTGTCAGCTCCTTTTTTCCTGTCTGTCATGACTGTTTACTTCTGATCATACCAGTTGACATTTATGTGTCACAATAGAAAACGGAACCAGTGCAGGAGTAAAGGCGACACTGGGTTTACGGTTACTTCTTGTATCACAACAGGCAGCTGGCAACTCATTAACACCATGTGGAGTGTCAAGCATATAGTATATTAAATAAAATTAATGCCTACAGGCCCTGCAAATAAGGAGATGGCCATAACAGACAATGAAATTACATGAATGGTTGAAGCAGGAATAGTAGAGGTGACAGATTTAAAAAAAAAAAAGGCGGGGGGGGGGGGAAAAAAGAAAAACGGCGGGNNNGAAGAAAGAAAAATGGCGGGGGCAGGGATGAGTCTGTAGGCCAAGGTACATGAATATGTCAAGCCTTTGACTGTCATTCCTTGTCATTTTCTTATTTACTCTCTGAAGAAGGACATGTGGCATGGGAGAGTTCTGCCAGGCATCTGGTGACTTACTGGAATCTCTGTGTTTGGCAGCAGTGGTAGTGTTAAGATCCTCAGAGATGTCCCCTCACGTTTTCTTTAGCAGTGAGTGTGCGTACGGGAGGCTTGGGGCCAGTTGTGGTGATCCAGGGAGATCACATTAGCTTGAGTATGGTCCTGAGAGCGATGAATAGAAATGTGCTTTTCTTCATAAATAGCTAACATGGCTTTATGTAAAGCAGCCTTGGAGTCCTTTACTCGGTTTCTCTGGAATAACCACTCTTCTTTTGTGTTAGATGGGTTGTGTGGGCCATTGGTCATATGCTTTGCTCTATTTGCAAATATTGCTCCGTGTCTTCTGTTTCATGTAGTGAATGATTTTGCTAAGCCACGGGCTTAATTTTGGCAGGTAAAACACCTGAGGCACGTGTATGGCGAAACAATTTATATGATTTATATTACAAGAGATAGCTCATCCCAGATAATCTCAAATTTACAAAAAGTTTTATGTAGAGGTAAAACTTCTTTAAAAAGTAATCAATAATTGCAAATTAATTATCTATTTCAGAATTTTAAAACATAAATTGACATTAGGATCTTTTAACTTAACAGGAATTTTAGATCAAATTTCGATTTATTTACCTGAATGTGTCGGATAGAGGTGTTCCAGCTGTTCTATGGACTGCTAAAATACTGTCATGCATTCCAGGAAACATAGCAAATGGTGTCTAGAGGACATGATGGGTAGAATTTAGTGCAGAAAATGTCATTACAATCATAAAATGTTATACTCACTGGATATTATAAACCACTAGGTTTTCCTTTAATTTAAACAGGCAGATCCTGTTTAATAAGCAAATAAGCTGTCTTTGGGCACTATTGGGACAATGCTGTGCCTACTAGTAGTACGTTTTGGTTCAGGTGAGTTCAACAGGCAAGAATTTACACAGCACATCAGTCTTTTTATGCCATTAAGCTGATGGAAGCATGTTTAAAGATAAAACGAAGAAAAAAAATTTTGTTACTTTAACAAGCTGCTTTACAATTTCCCATAAGAAACAAGAAAAAAAATAGAACACTATTCATTGTCATAATTAAATTGCTACAAAAAATAATTGTGGACCAGTGTATTGTCTCATTAAAAAAAAAAAAAAGGTACCTGCTTTGATTTCATCTTTTTGGCAGTTTATTTTATGCATTTATTGTTCGTTAATTAGAGTTCCTACATATTTGCCCTTCTTGCCTGATTGCCTTTGCCTTTTATAGCTACGGCGAGCTTTCCTTGCCTTTGCATTTGAGATGAGCTGAGATAGCCACCTACAGTGATTGCGTCAGTTCCCTTCATAATTTTTATTAATCCTCACTGGGGATTTTTTTTCCCCTAATGAAAACAGAGGTCTTCTGTATTTCATTTACTTTTTTCATGTTCTCAGGATCATCTATCATTCTGGGTAGTTTCTTATATCTGTTCTCCACTTCCTCAAGGTGGCTGGGATGCTGTTTTGAATGTGTGTCCCTGCTAGAGCCATACATACTGCTAGAATAATGCTCTCTGACTCATCTGTGACAAAAAGGTCGGGTTTTCAAAGGCTGCAGGGCCGTCATGCTACCCAGCTACTGTTGTGGGCTGGCCAGCTTGCTGACAGTGGAGCAGCTGAAGTGACATGCAGATGGCATAGGGGCACTGCTGCCTTTTCTGGTGTGGCCATAGGATTTGGGGGATCTGATGATGGTTATGATGATGCAACTACTGTTTTACTTTTTTTGCAATGCTGTCAGAGAACATCCACCAGTATGTAATGAAGTGAATAAGTGGATCTTGTAGTTAAAGTTTGTTAAAAACTCATAATGTGTAACTTCTAAACCATTTTTGTATAGCTAGAAGAGGTAAAGCAGCTGCAGTTCAGAATGGAGAATGGAAATAATGAGTTGTTTTAATTTTCCATTTAAATGACACATAATAAATTAAAAAGTAAGTGCCCATAAACTGGAAGGAGGATTAAAAAGCACAATTTTTTTTTTTTTTTTAGTAATAGATCAGATTACTTAATGGGTTGCTCTATTTATTTTATTAACAGATCAAAGGGGATACTTAGTGAGCTTTGAGCAGTTTGTAAGCATTTTTGTTCAAAATTTTATGGCATTGTTGCATGGACAATATTCCTTCATTCTGGGATAATGAGGAAAGCAAAAATCCTATTTGCATGAAGCATAAATAAAATAATTTGATAGACACATCTGAAAAGGAGGAAATAAGATCATGATGTATTTTTTCATTTATCTGTGTAGAATTACCAAGGAGCTGATGTAGGTGGCCCGTCTGCCTGTGGCCTTTCTCTCTACTCAGAGGAATGTGTTTTGGCTACCACCTTCCCCTCAGATGCAATGTGCAGCACAGACCCTGCTTTGTGGTGACTCTACCCAGTAACTGGCACAGGAGGCAGTAGCCAGTGTTTCTTACTCTAGCGAGCAGCGTGATACTCGGCTGCTGATCACCACAGGACCTTATTTCACTCCTCCTTTGCCTTGCCCTATTCCTGGGCAGCGTAGGTGCCTTCATCTGAACATGGCTTATGGTGTTTCTGCCTGTGCCATGCTGGCAGTGGGGCAGCCAGTCTGGCACAGGGAGCATCCCTGCCCACTGGGGCTTAGCGGGGCTCTGCTCCCTCTGCTGCTCCCCAGGAACAGGGTGTCAGCTGGCAGAGCCCGAAGGCAGAGAGTACAGCCTCCTGCATGCCTACATGCATGGCTTCAACCATGAGGGCCTTCTGTTTTTGGGTTTGTGGTGCTAACAACATCCTGCCATTTTCACTAGAAGTCTCCTGATAGTGTGTATTTAGGTAAGAATCCCAAAAAGATCGCTTCTTAGGATGGAGGATGTTCACAGTGATCTCTCTGCCCTGTACCATGTGCTAAAAGCCTCACAGTGCTGCAGGAGGTGTGGAAATAGTTGGTTTTGGCTGGGGGTTGAATGGCTGCTGAGGCAGGTGGGCTTTGTGTGACGGCTGAACACCCCCAGCTGCTCCGGAACCTTCCTCGTCCATGGTGTGCGGGTGTGATCCCTGCAGGAGCAGTGTTTGGTTGGTTATTTGATGTTTTTTTGGCCCCAGAGCATGTCACCTCAGGAGGTGGAAAGGAAGGCTGTGTTTTGTACTGATTTCCCAAGCCATATGGGTTGGGAATGCCCTGGAACAGTACTTTGCACTGGTCATCCTTCCTGACCTCAGTTTTGGCAAAGCCATGAGCATCCATGCTGTCACATAAATGTTCCAATTGATTTGGAAGTAAATTCTGAATAAGAGTGTCTAATTTCAGTAGGTAAGTTACAGATATCCCAGGAGTGGATTCATAAGCCATGGGACTCGTAAGGTGATTTCCCCTCTCCTCGACAGGACTGTCCTTAAGCTCAAGAGGACAGTGATTTCTTGCTAATCTGGCAGAGACCATCTTAGCTGAGTGCCTAGATCCAGGCCAAGAGCTACAACCTGCTTTCCCCCTTGGTGGTAGCCCTGTAGGAAAATAAGACTAACTGGAGAGGCAGCATCAACTGTGAAAGCATCCATAATGTCAGGAAGAAATCTCTCTTTACCTCATCCCAATGTTTTTCTGTTAATGGAAGCTGAGATAAATATGCTTGCTTGCTTTGTTGGCTTTTGGTAGACGTACAATATTCACTACATTATATTCCTGTGTTGCTGTGAGCAGAAAATATCATTTGAAATTTTCTTTTGTTTGTAAAACTTCATTAAAAATAAGATTCTAACAGTTCTTGAGCAGATTTTTCTCATCCTGCTGTCTTTGATCCAGTTTATCTGGAGAAGGATCAGCACAATTTATTTTTTCTTTCTGTTTCTCTCTTCTGGTTGTCCATATAATTTTACCAGAATAATTATTTCTGGTGATACTTTATTGACAAGTTGTTTGAAAACTGAACCAATGCCTTTCTTCCCACAGCTATTTGCTTCATTTGTGTAATATAACAAATCAGCTATTTGCTTCAATTTGTGTAATATAACAAATCAATTTGTAAACATATTTAATTAGATGTAGATAAAGATAAATGATGAGTAGAAATACACATAAGTATAAAAAGTTTGAAAAGCATATGGTGGATGTGTCTTTCCATCCCTGAAGTCCATTGAATAAAAATGTAAATCAGTGTAGCTAGATCCTACTGCTAAATGCAGTTTTACTTGCTTTTCTTTTTTTCTTGCAGTAAGCACTGAAAGCATGAAGGTACAGGATTTAAACAGATTTTTGTTCCAAAAAGTACTCTCCGTATTGAGGAATACTTTTATTAGGCTAACTGTTGTATCCTTGACAATATGCATGCACATTTTGAAGCTGTTTTGAAATAAAGCATTTTCTAATTTAGTAATGAATAGCACTGTAGGGTCTTACATACAGCTTTGATTCAATTTTGGGAAATGGGAGCTAACCACTTTAGGTATTTCAAAGCACCCTGTATTCTTTGGAGTTGCATTATATAAACCAGTGTCAGTAGATTTTCTGAATGCCTGAATCTGTCCTCTTGAAGGCGTTTGCTATTTATTTCAAAATAAAAGGGTTACCGCAGAGGCACCTGGGCTTGTGAGGAAGAAAAGGGATGCTGACACCTGGCAGATAGCTTCCTGGCGACATAACGGGCTCTAAAATATTGAGGTGGACAGTGCTTCTTTGAGGTAGCGTGTACTCCATGCTGTGCCACATGCTTTAGAGCTACGCCTGACTTTTGCCCGCGACAGCTCCGGCGCTGTGAGCCATCGGAGCCGCGCGTCGCTTCAGGTGTGCTCCCAGAGCCTGCAAAGAATCCCAGCATCCTGGCCGGGCGCAGTCTGCCCGATGACCTTTTTCGCGTGGAGCTCGATGATGGGTTGTGAAGGGGAGAGCTGGTTACAGTCAGGACTGGGGGGACCTGCCGTGGCGTGACGGCAGGTTCAAATCAAACCCAATAGTTGCTTCTTGTACTTTCTTCCCGTGTCCTGCCAGCTTGCTGTATGGCTGCCACAACGGTAACCCTGTGAGTGGCTTGATTGGTGAGGATTTACATGTGTGCTAATTAGAGTGGAATAAATGATTGGCTGTTTGCTGCATCGCCATAAAGGGTGCCCAGATGTACACACTACGTGAACATAATGTGCACGGGCATGGCGCATCAAAGTTTGTCAGCTGCATTACCTCAGCAGGCTTAGGGCCTGTCGGAGAGCATTTGCTGATAATTGTCCCCTATGATTTAGTGTCTGACTTGGTGAAAGTGAAGGACCTCAAAGTACTGTCTTGGCAAGGGAATTTCTGATCGTTTAACAAAAGTAATAAATGAGCTAAAATCTGTCAAACGAGGGTGAAAAAAAAATTTAGAGCTATAAGCAAGCAGTCTTAACTGAAGAATTCTGTGTGCTTGGAAATAGTTCGGAACATAACACTAACTAAGCATCAAATTAGCTGCTGCAATTAACAATAGACACTGAACAGAGTGTTTAATTACGCTTAATTTGTTGTGATACAGCACAAGTCTTCAGTTATGAAAATCCCCCAGATGCCCAAGTATCCCCTGTATAGCTAAAATGCACTAAACTTTGCATGAACACTTGGCTAATTTTACCAAAGAAAATACAGAACATTCCTTTTCATTTTAAAAATCTGCTTTAGATGAAGGAAAAATAAGTTCAGGTTTAAAAATGGTCATTCTTTTCAAATCTCTCTTAAATGAAAAAAAAATTCAGGGCTATATCTTTTTTCATGAAAATATATAATTAAGACAAAATCCCACACGTATCGTATTTATGCACAAAAATCAGTAATATCTGATTACTTTGACAAGTAATTTTGTACTTACATGTTCACAATATCGATAATGTATTAATGCACAATGATTAAATGGTTAAGCTGCCATATTAAAGTTATGAGCAGGAACATTTATCCAGCATAGCTAAGCAGGAACAAAGACTGTCCATTTACAGATGGCATTATTCAATCTCCGAACTGCTCAAAGATGTTAGCATTAGAGCATTGATTCTGAGCACTGATACTGTGCCTCACTCCAATGACCCAATAGAGTTAAGTGATAAGGTTAAGTTAATTACTGTATCTGTGCTATACAGCTTCCACATGATTACTGCTGAGAAAGATAGTGATTCTTTTTGCTTTAATTAAGCAAAAGAGAATGAAAAGATATAATTGGTTTTTATAATAATCCTGTCTTATATCACTATCAACAAGCGTCGTGTTTTTTCTACAACTTTGTTGCACGAATTCCTAGCAGCAAAATTTGAACAGTAGAATGTAGAAGTAAATTATTTAAATCCCTATCCGAAAACACAGTGTCAGCTAAAGAATTAAATAGTTAATAGCTGTACTAATACTTCTGTAACACCAAAGTGCCTGTGACAGTAAATTGTGTACCAGCTATGAAAAATCCATATTTGACAGTTAAAGACCATCTGCTATTTTTTGTATTTACATTATTACGTTATTATATTTTAACAAATGTTTTATTTTTGTTTCTAATAATGTATCAGATGGCAGTACTATGGCTTTAATGTTGTTTTGTGAACAAGAGCTTTAATAGTATTTTATTTCAAATTTGCTTATTGGTTGTCAAAAATTGTTGCCTTTGGTTTGAAGGTGAAAGGGAGTTGTAAAGGGTTCAGAAATGAAGCCCAAGCATTCTCCTGTAGGATAATACTCTTTTTTTTTTATTTTAGTCATGCACATAATAAAATGCATGTATATTGTGAGGTATGCAGAAGCATTTTTACACTGAAAATAATGAATACAGATGAAAGCTGACAGTGAAAGAAGGGCAGAGATAGTAGGTAGGTTTTAGTCCTTCACGTGCTAAGCCCTGGCTCTGTGAACTGCTCTGCATAGGTAATCCCATGTCCCTGTATTAAGCTCTGCTAACTCCCACAAGTTTACAAAGGTTTGCCCACGCAGACAAGATTATTTTACTGTATCTTTGCTTATGTAAGTAACCTCACAACAGCTGCTTCAGGTTCTTACCCTTTTCCTAAATGCTGCCTCCCCAGCAGGAAGGGAACACATGTTGCCTTTCATTGTTGCTGCATTACACAGGTGCAAGGGTGCTGGTATTTAGTGAGCTGCAGATTTCTGCATTCTCGTTGTGTTTTGGTTTTTAAATAGAATTGTGATGTGTCAAATTCATTGTAACAGGAGTACTGATACAGATTGTTAGATTAAAAATACCAGAGTACCTGTTTTCTAATTTTTCTCTACACAAGAGAAAGCTTTTTATTCCTTATCCTGTAAATAGCTATGACTTTAAAACTTGCTTGAACAAAAAAAATTTAGAGAAAGAGGTTCCATCCTGCATATACAAATTTTTAGCAAAGTTTTTGGTAAGAACAAGGTGTATATTCTTTACTAAGTACTGTGAATATATTTTAATATTATTTTTTTATTCACAATAGTAAAGTTTTTGTCTCGTTAGCAATGATTTGTTTGCAAATAGGGTGCACTGAGATCAAAACTGTTGTGCTGGAGATTTTAAAAGCTGCTTGGTACCCTGCCTTCGGACTACCTCCTCCTATTTTGTAGCTTCACAGAATTAATTGGATCTGTAGAAGACTTGTATGCAGTTGTATGCAGTTCAAACCATATTTCTTTTTCAATGTAATTCGAATTTCTTCTTGAAAAGGAAAAACATTTCATTGAAGCAATAAATTCTTAGTTTTCATAGTAATAGAAGAAAACAACTATGTCCGATGTCTGTGGTATTCTTTTTTGATAGCACGTGTGTTTAAATGCTTGTTTTGTGTTTATGAAAACACTGTAGAGCTGCTGTTGCAGAACCTGTATGTGAATAGAGAGAATCTTGTGTGTAGGAATCCATGTCTGCCATGCAAGGAGATCAAGGGAAGAAAGAGGGAGAGGTATTCCAAATTATCAAACTCGAATATTTATAAATAATTTCAGAGTAGTTGAGGGTCTTGTTTGGAAGAAAAGCGCTAGGACTTGGATGAGAATGTGGTATGAAAGTATGACGTAACATGCAGACTGCTTTAAGAAATCCTATTTGATTTTGTTTCTAGTTAATTTCATGAATTTGAAAATCTCAGTCACAGGATTTTTTTGGACCTTTTCTTCCATTACCTCTCTACTGGTCTCTGCTCTCCCATTCTTGGAAAAGAAAACTGAAGTAAATGATCACTCTTAATTTAGGAGATACACTAAAAGATGTGCTAAGAAATTATATATGTGCCTCAGTCAATATAAAGGATTGGATGGGTTGGCAGAGAAGATTCTGAAAAATCAGGGGGTTTTGTGGCTTGGGGGTCCCTGTATTTTCTTGTTCCGTGGGTGTACTGAGGATTTCCAGCTCTTTGCCTGTCAACCTGATGTCTTTTGTCAGCTCTGTAGTCAATTTTTTAAAAGGCTCTTGACGTTTATTGCAAACAGATGCAATGACAATTGAAACATTTTCTTCTCATTCTTTTGTCTTAATAAATGTATTCATCTGGAAAGCAGAATCTCTTTTTCTCCTCACTTGAGTGTTATAGTTTGCATTGGTGATGGGAAAGTAAAGCAATTGTGCAGAAAATGAAAAAGCATTTTATGAGGAAGAATGCTCTGAGAATTTCTGATTTCTCCATGTACAGTAAATATTTTGAAATGTAAAGAACATCCCAACTTCTGAATTCTTAGAAAGTCTTCAGGTAACGTAAGCACAGTTACAGAAGGCAGACATTACATGTTTCATAATGATATCTGCTCTCTTGCTGTTTGATTGCACAGACAATTTGACAGTGATGGACATTACACATGCTTAATTATTTTTAAAAACATTTCTAACATTTAATGACTCTTAGGAAGAGAAATGAACAGGGGACAATTTCAGTCTTCATGACAGCTGAGCATCCGTGTCCCTTCAGTACTTTGACATGCAGTGTAATACAGCAGAGCTAGCAGCTGTGAGTAAGCAGAGCCCATATAGCATTTCTTTCCTGACATATGATGGGTTAGCACTGTGTAATAATAACAATATTCTTTAGTTATGTGCTTCTTAATGTATCAAGAAGTTTACATATTTCAGCTGAGGTAGTGCTTATTTCATTAGGTCACATTGAGCAAAAGCAGCTTGTAAAGTTGCTTTCATATGTCAAAGTAATGATAAAATGAGTTTGAGGCCTTTATGATCAAGAACATTTTCTGTCTCTTTTTAATGATATAGAATAGTAATGACCTGCAGTTTCATTTATTCTTGGAAAAAGTATAATTGCAAAAATTAACTTGTCATACACCACAGCTCAGCAAACTTACTTTCCTATAAGTCTGTGGTCACAGTATGTTTTTTTGCAATTCAGCATCTGGCTCTGTGGGGTACTGATGGCTGCTATGAAGTAAAGTACCAGGGTGAGCAATTAAATGTAAAATGACAGCATAAAATATGATCATTACGGTTATACAAAAGACACATTTATGAATTTTGCAGATAACTGTCATTTTTTCTACTCATATTTGCTCTTTCTTTGTTAGCTTAATATTTCTCGTGCAATTTTTTTTTTTCTTCTAAAAAGTGAACAATGCCTTTTTAATTATCCCGACACTTGTTTGTGTCTTTCTTATTTGTCACATTTGAAGGCTAATGATAACTCTTTCACTTTGTTCTGACACTATACTTTCAACTTCATTTCAAAATCAAGGACTATTTTTTAAATTAACATGAAGGTTGCATGATTAGGCTAGAATTTCTTATGGAAATCAGTTTGTGTAGTGTTGATCTGATAATGTGCTGCACCTGAAAGAAAGATTATCTGTGTTCAATTCTCAGGGGCTAGCAGGCAATGTTTTGAAGTGTGCTTTTTGAATTTAGCTTGTGTTTTGTCATTGAAGAAAGAAGATTGGTCATGATAGAAGTTATTTAAGCCATATTAGGTATCAAAAATGCTGTATAGATCTTTATGTGTTTTCTTTGCAAATATCTGTTTCCATACTAGAATAAGACTCCTTTCTGTAGTTTATATTTTTGCTGTTTTGGGTGGGAGTTGTGTTATGTTCATAAGATATATAGAGATAGAGATATATATACACACTATATATATATATGTAATTGCATAGGATACTGATGATGATAGTACTTTCTACTAAAATCTTTTGGATACAGTGAAGAAAAGGGAAAAAAAAATGTAAAATGACCACAAACCCCTAACATTCCAGAGAATCCTAGTAATGCAAATAAACCCATTATATTTCTATTCGGATGCTCTCACTTTTTCTTCAAAAGCACTTGTTGGTTTCTACTGCTGCCACAAAGGACACTGCAGCAATACACTACTTTATGTGCAATTTCCAAAACCTTGGCACCCAGCAAGGGACAGAGGAGCGAAAGTTCTTTCATCCTCTTTCCCACAGAAAAGTATAACCTACTTCCAAAACCTCATTAAGGATAGCAGTCATCAAGGCTGCTGAGCAAAAGGTATCTGTGTATTTAAAAAACAAGCAAAGCCTAGCACTAATGACTATAATCTACGCTTTCTCCCTCTATAAAGCAAGGTGCTCTTCCCCTCCTTTTCTCCCCATACTAGCCTTTCTTAAATGCCTGTATCACCCTGGAGAGCATGTGCCTTGTAAGAATAGCAAGTGCTATTTGAATGTCTGAATGGGGGAGGCAGTGTTTGTCCTGGGAGTCCCTGTCTTCCCAGCTGCCTTTGACAGGGAGGATTAACGGAGACCCCCGTTGTTTGGGAGAGGAGGGGCACTGGGGTTTGAGGTAGGGGTGGCTGGGCTGCAGACCAGCCTTCACCTGGGGAAGGTCCCTTCACCACCACAGGTCAGGAGGAGGCAGAATCCCATTATGTTCAATGGGAAATGTGAGATGGTTTAAGCAGCCCTCCCCTCAATTAAATTGATGGCACAGTAACCTGGCATTGATTCCCTGGTGATAAGGGAGATGACCCCACTTAAGACTGTGGAGAAAAAAATGATAGGAGCAGAGACTGTAGTTCTCAGTCAGCATTATGCGTAGAATGGATGGTACACAGAATTTAAAGGGCTAGGTAACTCAAACTAGAAATACTCGCTTCACTGAGACCTTCCCTGTTACAAAAACTCTTCAAAGTTGACTGGCTTTTAAGTAGCAATTTGAGATGGAGATTTAAGAATCTTGGAGCATTTCTATTTAGAGCACCTATTGTATAATCTCCACAGTCCCGTAGCGTAGAGAAAGGTTTGTGATAAAAAGAATTGGAAATTAAAAGGGATAATATCTGTGGCAGACAGTCTCAAGGGAATTCAGTATCTCTCAAGCAAGTATGATTCCAATATAAGCTCCTCAACTGAAAATGTTATTAGATACAAATAAGAGCTAATTTTTTACAGTTTATGTCTCTGGGAATATGAAATGGAAAACAGGTGAAGAGTTGGAGTTAATTAAGAGAGAGAAGGAAGAGCTAGCTACCCTAGCATCCTTTAAAATCTAAAATGCCATGAATACCAGTGAGTGTTGTGTTAAAGACAGTGCTGTGAAGAGGAAGAGGTGGGATTGCTATAGCTGGGTAACCCTTATAGGTTTGGAAAACTTGGCTGTAATATGCAAAGCTGTTTTCTTTACAGTGTTGGTTTAGGTACTCAGCTTGGGGTAGATTAAAAGTCCTCAGGAAAAAATTGTTCTGATTATTACTATGAAGGTATATTATAAAGGTGGATTTGTTATCTAAGCACCATACAACCATGTAATAGCTCCTTGAATGTTTGGGTGAGGTCTAATAAAGCCATGGAGGAAGCAGCTCCTGGAAGAAAATTGTTCCCTGGTTTCTAAATTACAGGTTAGCTGTTGTATAAAGTGCTGCTTAGAGTGGTTGCTGTTTGAAAAGGAACTGTTTGTCTGTAGTCACATGGACCAACAACTGATAAAAACCCCAGAAAAAAATCTCATAAAAAAATCAAAAACATTTTCCTCTGATGTAAGCAACCAATTTTGTGCTAATCTGAACTTGGACAATATTGCTATGCAATACTGTAGTATACTTTTTCAACTGCTTTCTTCTTCACTAACATAGCTTTTATTAGAGAAAAATAAATTGTTAACTTTTATGGTGCCTCAGAAGTCTTAACCAAGTGTAACTGATACAGGCATGTCTACAGAAGTGCCTTTAGTCTAGTAGATTTCAAAGGTGTGAACTTGCCTGTTCATCTTTGTGAGGTGTTAATTCAGATGCCCAATGATGATGGTTTAAATGTCAATATTGTTAACTGCTCTGTTATTCATGGGCATGAAAGGAGAGGGAAGATAGACTCTTCTGCACAATTAACTGAACTGACATCTCTCTTTGGTTCCACAAAACTTAGCTGCTGGAAGATAGTGCTGTCTCCTGTATTTTCTTTCCGCATTTCAGGAAGAGTGAAGCATAAGCTGCCTTGCAAGGGCCATCAGTGTATGTGATTTTCTGACAGGCGTCATCCCTTAACAGCACCATTATCTACTTAGAGAAATACTTTAATTAGGTGACTTGCAAAATAAGCTCTGCCTATCTAGTGGGTATGCAGAGAGACTTTGAGAAGCTGCTTTGTCCTCCTTTTTAACATGGGTGCCAATTGCTAAAAAGATGAGACCAAAAAGGAATATGTTTAGAGCACACATTTTATTTCCTTCTGACTTTAGTTTATTTATGTCTTTTAAGTCTAATACTTTTCTAACTAAACACATAGAGGCTTGCATCATTCTCTTGCCTAGGAATTTACCTCCTTGAGAGCACATGTTGTTGAGTAGGTGTAATGGGCCTCATCATTTAACTTTGAAAAGACAAGAATATTGCAAGTATGGCCTTTTTATATGGTTATAGAGAAGTTAAGTGTTTACTATAAGTCTTTTACTTTTCATTTTCTGTTTTCAAAAACTTCCACTGTCCAAGAGAAAATATACGTTAAAGACAGCTGCTGCCACTGCATCTCCTGCACGGATGAAAATGGCAAAATTCCAAGGTTTTCAGTGTTGTATATAAAAGGAGAATTACTGTACTGCACACAGAATATATCAGCTTAGGAGAATGTGACCATAATGAGGAAAGAAAATCAAAGAAGTCACAAAGTTCAAAGAGTGAAAACCATGTGCTAAATAGTGCTGTTGGATGTCTTGCATTTTTTCATCTGCCACATTGCTTACAAGCTACCTGAAATGTGGGGCTCTGGAAGAATAATGTTTGAAATGTTTTGTTTTGTTAGTACTGGTATAAGCAAGTAGGGGAAAGGAAGATATGATGGTATTGTTAAAGCATTTGATTAAGTCAACCAACATGCCATGAAGTTTAATACCCCAGTATAAAGAGAGTCCTGACATTGGGTAAAGGTGTCCCATCTTGAATTACTTAATAGCCAACATGGCAATGGCCCCATTCACTTTGGTCATTTGAGCTTTCCATCTTCTTAGAATATTCACTACCAGCAAGAAAGTAAAGGTCTAAATTGTTTTATTTTTGTTTGATAAATGAGGGAAAAATAATTACTGCTTATGATTATGGAGCATACCTTGTGTTTAACATCTGTGTTTAGCAAACAGCTTTTCAAAGGAATCTTCAGCTTTCAGAAGAAGTTAGGTAGGTTAAAAATTATTGTTAACACAGTCTTCTGGCCTCCAATAAGCAAATGTAGTTCTATCTCAAATATGCCTGCGTTTGTGCTTATTATGAACGCTTCTCTGTCACCAGCCAAAGCTATCTAAGCTTTGCATTAATGACAGCATATGTTTTTGTCATGCAGAATGTAGACATGAATAAGAGAAGATTTTGTATAAATTTATTAAATTAGTTCAGCATGAACAAAGGTGACTTGGAAGGTGTAAGCTCCTAACAGTTGTGTTGGTTCAGCTGATGGGCTGTTCATATCTTAGTACTTTAGGTTATCAGTTTTGTTTGGTGTGGTTGCACCTGTGATAGAGAAACTACTCTGAAAGGCAAGAAGGCACAGCCTTTGCCACAAGGAGTTTGCATTTAACAGACAGACAAATTAGATTCCAAGATTAACCTGTACCCATGTAACAGGTTAAAGCCCTTACAAATTAGTGCCCTGGACTGCTGCCAAAGCACACATGTGATTGGCTCTTGTGTACTTAAACTCCAGTAGCTAAGAATGGCAAAAAATCCTATTTGACTGTAGATGGTACTTTAGTTATTGCTGGAGGAGATGACAGTGCTGCAAACATAGCCTAGCTGTTCCCCCATACTGCTTTTTAATCAAGAAATTCTAGAGGTGAATGATGATAATGGAGGATAGTGCAAAATGCCAACTGTCTTGTCCATTTTGCACATGACAGTGGTGTCTGGTGCAGTGGTGTTTCATTAGGAGGGATGGCCCTGTGCTCTGATACTTGTAGCGTGCAGGCTGGGGGCATCCACTCATTAGAGAAGCACTAAGAGCAGCTCCACCTTAACATCGAGCATGGCAGGGATGTGAAGGTGTATAAGGCTTCTTGAGGAACTGAGACCTAATTCTGGGTAGAGCAAGGACATGATTGGATGTTTTAATTTCTTTGCCTTGCAAATGAAGGAAGGGAAAATATTAAACTAGAATGACATGCTATTTTAATGCCATGCAATATAGAAGTGTTTTCATGCATGGAAATAAAGGATTTTTGTTCTGGTTGCTGTTGCACATTTATAGCTGGGCAAGTTTCTACCTCACTGAATTTATGTTCTGAGAAAGACTGGAATATAGTAAACTCTGAGTTTTTAGATTGAAGCCCTATAGCTGTATAAATTGTTCCTTTCTTTTTGATAGATGTCACCACTATTCTTTATCATCCGGTGTGTATTTATAATGTGATAAAGTGTGTGTTATAGTTAAACATGGCCTGCCTGATTTCAAATGCCTTGAGAATTCTTATTAAAAGATTCTTTGTTTTATTATTTTGGAATTAAATTTTCAGGATTTTGATACCTGCTTTAATTTGAAATGTAAGTATCTGTTTTATAGAGACTTACTTCTGAGTATTTTTGAGCTGAAATGTTTGGATTCATCTTTAAAACTGAAAATAAGTCTGAAATATATTTGAAGTTTTGTAACTGTCTTGCAAGATGCATATAGACAGTGCAATGGGTTGTGATTTCAAAAGTAATCATACTTTTGGAGTTTCCTAAACTAGACTACTAAACTTGAATTTACAACCTTATTAATGTAATTTAATGTGCCTTTTGGTTTGTATTTGCACAGTAGGTGTGTGATAATGTCATTACAGAGTAACAGGTTCTAATAGCAAATGATCAATTTTTGTGAGTATTCTCCATCGCATTTTTTGTTGGCACAGTCAATATTTCTGTTGTTTTAACAGTGAATGTGTAAGGAATCATGTAAAAACTGCTCAGCTGAAGGCCTTTCAGTGACAGGATATACCTTCAAGTAGAGTGAAAAGGCTTATTCCACTGGGATGATGGGGTTTCAGCACCACAGCTCTGCTGGATCTTTGGGAAAGAAGTGCAAGCTGCTGCTGCTATAATAAGAGAAATGCGATCATGCTGTCATCATTGGCAAGGCTCTAAAGACCAGAGAGGGAGTGGTCCAGTACAGAAAATAGAGGATTTTTGATTCCATAGATTATGTCATAATCCTCAGTCGTGCTTTGTATTTCAAATTAATATTCTGCTTTCAAAATCTTTGCAAGACCCTGGAGTTGCATGCACTGCAGTGGTAAGTAATCTTGAGGGCAGGAGGAATTTAGAGCCAACAGTGAGTTTAACTTCAGGCCAGCAAGGTAAAACCCATGCTAACAGAAAGGAGGGAGCTTGTTAGACACACAGGAATGGGAACAGCCACTGAGTTACAATTAAAGTGCTGCTGGCTTGTTTAAGGATGGAGGCATCTGTCAACCAGTCTTCTGTTTGAAAGCCCTGAGAAATCATACAAAATAAACTGTCCCTCGTTAACTTGATTTGTGCTCTTTCTGTGAGAGATGTGTTTTCCTTGTTTGTGTGAGACAGAATGATCTGATTTCTTCTATGCATAGCTCGAATATTGTAAAATTGCATATCTGATTTAGGATAAAATAAACCTTTTCCAATTAATAAACCTGCGAATAGGTCAACTTCAAAGACAGCATCATAAAACACCCACAAGTGGCCATTAAATATTTATGGACCGAGCATTTGTTAGAATTATCAATGTGTATCATAGATTTGAAAGGCTGTATCCCCATGAATAAACGACGATATTAAGCATTTGTAACCACTTTATAATTAAGGATACTTTTAAACTGTACTTCTGGTACTTTCTTTGTGAGTGTTAGAGTGTTGGAGCTGTACAGTGTAGTCTTCCTGGTAGGATAGTGTCAATATAGGAATGTCATAAAAAAGAAGGAAAAACAAGCTAATGTCTTTTAGACAACAAAAAAGAAATTAGTAGAGGAAATGAGCACTCATGGGAGGTAACAGCCTAGCTCCAACTAAAACATCAGGCAATTCTGTCATTTCTTTGAATTGTTTTGACTTCAAATCTTTGGACTTAAGTTTGGAGATAATTTCTTGATATTGTCTTTCTTTTAAGACTATTATTTGTAGTGTAACTAGTGACCTAGAACTTCATAAAAATCAGGCATGGGATGAAAATTGTATAAACCAAAACCTGCATTTTCTAAAGCAGAGACCTATTATGACCACAGCCTTCGAAGGGCTGTGAAACTAAAGCTGATCTGAGCTTGTGTGGTTGCCAAAATTTGATGTTGTCCTAACCACAGAGCCTTATCCCTTGCCTCTTTTTGTCAAACATGGCTCAGAAAGCTGTAAGCTAAGTTAGATGAGCATGATATTAGTTTTTAGGCTAAAAGGACTTTAGCCTCTGGTTACATCAGCGAACTCATCTTGTGGATGGCCAAGTGAGAAGCATTTGGGATGCAGGTCAGGCAGATAGTGGGAAAGGGGCACAAGAAAGAGCTCAAGTGCCTTGTGAAATGCCAGGCTTTCTGAAGGTGCTACCTTTGGAATCTCATGTTCCTCTTTGAGAATATGACTGCATTAGCAGCAGTGCTGAGGAAAGAGTGGGTTGGCTTCAGGCTTGTGCCAATGACGTAAATAAAATAAGACTCTTGTTGGGTTTGGAATAGGAAGTTCCACTTGAATATGAGGAAGAACTTCTTTACTGTGCAGATGACTGTGCACTGGAAGAGATTTCCCAAAGAGGTTGTGGAGTCTTCTTCACTGGAGATACTCAAGAGCTGTCTGGATGCAATCCTGTGCCACGTGCTGTAGGATGACCCTGCCTGAGCAGGGGGGTTGGACCAGATGACCCCACTGTGGTATCTTCCTACAAGAAGATTCTGTGATCCAGTCTTTAAAATCCTGCTGTCTGGTGAACAGTAACTGAGGGCCTGTCCTCCCTGCTATAAAGCACCATTCTAGGTTTTAGGAAATGTTAGGTTTAGGCATGTCTAGATTTTAGGAAGCAGGGCGTGTGTGTGCTTCTAAGTATTTTCACCATTGTCTCAGTATAATGGCTCCATTTGTTTGAGTGTTGTGTAGTGCCTGTATATGTATGTATGTATGTGTGTGTATATATATACACACATAGATATATATGCGTGTATTTATATAATAAATTAGTATTAAAATTACCAGATTTCCTCTGTCTTTTATGAACTAGGCAGTTTAACAAATTAATTTTCTTCAACCTATTCTGACACTTAAAAAAGCCCTTTTATTTCTGGCTTAAAAAACAAATAGTTACCATGTTGTCTTTTATATCTTCTGGAAAGAGCAAAAGTTTTAGGAAGGGGTGATTTCTTTTTTATACTCTTTTAATCTCACACCTGAACTCTGAGATGTGGCGAGCTTAGTCACCTCCTTTTTATTTGATGGTATGTGCTCATTCTTTTTCATGATCACACTGGTTTTGGTGTTCCACTTACGGATTTTATTTATGTTTATATTTTCCCTCCTTATTTTCTTCTTGAATGTATAGTGTTGTAAACCATTTCTTTGTTTTGTCTGTTAATAAGCATCGATTGCAGGTAGACTTTTAACTTCTAGCAGAAGTGCCAAGCAGAGGTTATATTGCTCTTATTAATGCTTGTACAAAGTATTTTTTGGAAATGATGGTGCATGCTATCCGATATTTTATCAGCTCTGGAAAAAAAAAATGCTAAGCTAAATGAATGCTGAAGAATATGATTAATATGGGGAAAAATAGGTAAAAGTGTTTAAGTGTCTTTATTTGTCTCTTTAGAATATTTTGTGTTTAGTAAGGTTGAATAGTTAAAATAAGTTTCAATTTCAAAGTGTTTGTGTCGGGGTTCTTGCATTTCTGTAATAATAATTCTTCTTTGAAGTTGAGCGGGTGTATATAAATCAAGAATGTATAACAAGAGCTGTGTTAGAGATCTTTGGCCTCTTTGCCCATAGGTCCAGGGATACAAAACTATTTCAGTGTTCTGTATATGTTAGTAAACGATCAGTAGTACAGCATTTTAACTGTAGCAATACCAACATACCAGTGAGGCTGTACAAATGACATGGTGTCCTTTTAACCGTAACACAGCAGGCTCACACGCTTTAAAAAGAGTAAAATCTCAGATGTACGGGAAAGCATGAAACTTGCTTTTCCTTTTGCAAAGATATCAGGTCAATACAAGCATGATTTGCATCTTGCCCTCTCTTGTGGCTCTGTAGCCCAGTGTGTCTGAATGACATGTGCCACCGTAGCTGATAACCCGAGTGACCCGACCCGTCCTGCCCGCTGCTCCACCTGGGCCCGTGTGTGCTCAGCGCCGGGGCCCAGGGCTGCCTTCGGGGGGATGGATCAGTGCCAGTGCCTGCATTGTCTAAAGAGGGAAGTAAGCAAGAATTAACCAGACTGGGACATTTGAGGGACGGGGGCTGGCTGATAAAGTCTTAATTTATAATCTTGCGATAATCTTCAAAAAAGAATTTGGTCAGTTTGGTTTCCTCTGTTCTAATGGTCTTTTGTTGTCTTATGGATTTTATTGATCCGATCAATCTTTACAATTTCCGTAGTTTATTGCGCGTTATTCCTTTAAAAAAAAAAAAAAAGAGAACCAAACAAAAAGACCCCCAACTCCTCCTACATTTTTTTAACTTCTCCATACATGTTTTTGTTATGCCATTTCTAAATTTTAGAATTTTTATTTCTAATTTTTTTGACATTGTAGGTTAACATTTCCAATCTGTTCAATATTTAAAATGAGTAATTTTGAAATGTTTTGGATAATTAAACCAATTACATTTTTTAATGAATTTAATTTTAAACTTTATGTTTAGGTCAATCTAAACATTGAACCACTTCAAAAGTTAAGCAAGATTAATTGTTTATTTAATCCAAAATTATAGTTATCAAATAAGATTCAGGATTGATTTTGTTTGCATTTCATTCTCCTCTTAGACTTTCAAAAGTCGAACTGCTAAAAATTATCAATTAAAAGATTGACTTTGGGTCACACTATTTTTAATAAGATATAATAAGAAATGTCATTTAATATCATAAAAAATGATTTTATATTGTGTTTTTTAATTTTAAGGTGACTCATGTACATTATTAGCTTATTTAAAAAATCCTAAAATGCTGAAGTAATAGTAAACTACAAAATGTAATAAAGCTGATGCTTTCCTTCCATACTTAAGTGTTCAAAAATCTGAAGCATCATGACAACAGTGAATCACTCCAAGTTGCTTATGATTAAAAATTTAGGAGTTTTATTATCTTTCCATTTAGATATTTTCCTACTTAAAAATAGATATTTAGTCCTTCTCAACTGCATAGCCTTATCTGTACCATTGTTTTCCTTACTTTTTATTTTATGGACCTTTTATCAAGTGTACCTGAAACAATCATTCACATCAGAGAGTAAGAGTAAAATGCTTCCTGCTTGCCTTAACACACTTCCAGCATTTCTGCATGGGCTTTACACTAGGAAGTTGTAAGTCCTGGCACTTGCTGAGTTGAAACAAAATGGGGAGAAAACTGTTCCTTTGAATCATGGTCAGAAAATTTGAAATCTAAGGAGGAACATCTCTTTGTGTGAAAGTGTGGTGTTCCATCATTAACCACATGGGATTTATGCTTGGTTAAAGACATAGTAATAAGAACAAAATTGGCACGGAGGAAAAAGAGATCCATCCACGCCTTTCGAGGCCGTGCAAAGCTTATGGTAGTTTGGAAAGATGCTCTTAAAAATGCCTGCCCCCGCGGTCCTTTCTGCCTTCCTGACAAAGAGCCAGGAGTCGAGGATTTCCACTGCTTTTCTCCAGTGTGCAAAGTCACGTCAGCCGTTCTGGGAGATTTTTGATGCGTGGATGTCTCCTGTCATCCCCAATCACGGCCGTACTCTTGAGCCAGGCCTATCGAAACTGAACTCTGCTGCTTTGCTGCAGGTCAGCTTTCATGGACAATTAGTGTTGTAACAGCACTTTGCTCGCAAGTTGTCGTGAGTGTTTATCATAAAGGCATCATCCCGGGGTGGATCGGCAGCGATCGGCGAGTCTCCAGCTTTGCGAGGCAGCTCCCGCTCGCCTTTTCGTGGGTGCCGGTCAGGTGCCGGCTCCTCCGGCGGGCCTCCCTCCCTCACGGCCGCCGCCTCGCCCGGGGCTCCCCGGCAGCGCCGCCGCCTCCGCCGCTCTGCGCCCCGCGTGTCCCCGCCGTCCCTCTCAGTGACTGTCAGCTGCCCCCGCTGCGGCGAGCCCTGACAAGAATGAAAAGAGCGATCTTCCTTCCCGCTGCTGGGCGCCCCTGTCACCATTGACACCTCGGACGTGCCCGGCGCTGCTGTGCGAGGTGCCTGGCTCCAGCAGCAGGCAGGAGGCAACCAATAAATCTTCAAAGTCACTCCGCTTACTGCGAGTTGATTGCTCCCCCCCCCGACCCCCCAGTCACCATGGAAACAAATATCTGACTTTTATTATTTGTATTATTTGTACTTCTTACTTTGCACTTTTATCTCAAAAGAGTAAATTATTTAGGGGTCTTCCAAATGCATTCCTGAACCGCCCTCTGTACTTAATGGGACTGAAGCTTAGATGTGAGTAATGCTACTTCCTTGCTGAACAGATATATTTTCAATATTTTTTTATCCCTTGAAATATCTCTAAGCATTTTTAAGAACAAGGCCAAATAGAAGTTTTCTGATGCTGCAGATAAGTAGTATTTTCATTTTATGGTTGAAAAAACCAGACGAGTCCACTGTAGTCTTGCCTCCTGTGAAAATGTAGGGAATGATGCTCTTTAGAGTGTTCCCAGAATTGGGTCCAGAATGATTTACCCACAAAAAGGTGGCAAGTGAGGAAAAGAGTTGGCGTTTTATTGCTGTGTCTTTATATACATGTGTAGCCCTTTGGTAGCCCTTTGACATTTTTCTTCAGTCTTATGTGTTAATAATTTTAGATTTTGATAGTAATTTTTTTTTTTAGTAAATTATTCTTTTTATCTGACGCTTTACTGGCCAAACAATACATGCCTTGCAACTGCTTTACTGCACAATATTTTGTAAAATTGAATTTTACAATTCTCAGAGCACTGGCAGTGGGATATGGGCCTGCAAAAAAGCCAAAACTCATTTTCACTGCTCCATCAGAAAATGCAGTGTTTTCTTACCCCTATAATATACCCATTTGCAGTTCTATTCTAACTCAAAAAACACAATTGACTAACATTCATCAAACCTCAAAAAATAGCAAGATAAAAGCTGTTTTGGTGCACAGTATGCATATATACTATATATTAAGTGCATGTATTTTTTCAATGTTACATAAATGGTGTAAATTCTTAGCAAAAAAAAAACTCAGCATAGTTGTAAATCAGGAAACAGAATTATTTTTTATTTCTTTGATTTCTTATTTCTTTTTTCTATCAAATCTGGTTCTGTTTTTTATGTGCACAGAGGTGATTTTGATTTCTTGAACTGCTTGGATGTGACTTGTATGAAGGGTGTGAATATGAGAATACAAACCTGTGATCTGTGTATTCTTTGTCTGAAAGTTCTGGGCTTTTATCAGATGCTATATAGGCAGTTAATTTGAAATAGTGGCATAACTTTCCTTTATGTCTGGTTGTTTTTGATGTGAAAACCAGCCAGTGGGCCTTGTTTCAGTTTGGAAGCTATTGCAGAATAAAACAGACATGTGCTAAGAAAGAAGATAATTCATTTCAGTTGTGGAGAACTGTAGGCATGATAAATGATTTTCCTGTGTAAAATTCCCCATTTCTGAGACAGTATTAGTTTTTACTTTAATTACCAACTCCAGTAATGTTTCCTATCCATAACTGTCTACGAAATAGACTGTTGCTGAGCAGAGGGTATGGCCTGTTTACTCATCCATTGAAAAGAGTGCCTAAGTTCTACCAAGTCTTCCTTACTTGGTCTGAACTGCCTCATGGGAGAGTGTCCTTCATTTAAATATTTAAATATTAATGTTTCATTTTACAGGCAGAAAATTTCAATGTCATTTTAAGGATATGTAACTTAACAGGGGAATCAGTACTCATCACAGGTGTGGGTATTATTTTTATTTTTCACCCTAAGAGAAAGAATTTTGGAAAATTGCTACAGTGCTTCCATCTCGAGAAGTTTGACTTGTATCTTGTTTTCTTGTTGCAGAATAACATCAGCAACAAAAACAACAGAAAGAGGCTGTCAGGGTGGTTTTCTCAAAAATGGTTTAGCTGACATTAGCCACAAATGAGCAGAGCGACACTAACTACTAATTGATTACAGTAATTACGCAGTCTTTGGCTAGTTTGTATTGGCAAACTATATATACTCCTCACATAAATGTGAACTTGCAGAATGCACGGAAAAGGTCACTCTCATTTGCATGATAGGCTTCATTAGAATATGCTAAGGACAAGACCTAGTGTTTTATGACTTCAGGTGATGAATAGCTACCATATTACTCTGCTCGCTGAAAGCATGTTTCAGTCACCTTAATTTACATGCTGTTTTTTAACACCAAGAAAAATCTGTGGGCTGGTAGGGAACTAGCAACAGATAACAGTTTCATTTTATTATGGTTGCATTGCGGATTGTGTTTCGTTTTGCTCTTTGTTCTACAGAGGGAACAGACATTATTTTCAATACTTTCTTTTCAGGAGGAAATTTTTCTGTGATGTGTGCATTTCTCTCAGCGATGGCTATTTTGACCCCAAACTGCAGTTTTGTTGGCAAGGACAACAAAAAAATTTACCCCATAAATATAGATATTTTACAGTAAGTTTTTCCCTTTGGACATGGGGACTGAGGTAGGAAGGCTATTCACTAAATCTTTAAAACTGGACATTCCTTGTTTCAATGTTTTTTCCAGCAAGAATGGGAAATGCAGTGCATTACTTCCAGACTGACTTCCGTGTCCACATGGAATGAAAGAAAAATAATTCTAAAGTCTGAGACAAGAAATGTTTTTCTAAGAAAAAAAAAATTCATTCAGAGAAATGGGAATCTTGTATTAGATAGTAATTCTTTCATTCTAACTGCAGTTCTCCTTACAAATCCTATTGTACAACAGGCAGCAAGGTATCTCCTGAAATCACTATTTGTATGTTGTAACAGAGTGGAATATGGGCCTAATGTTTCTAGATGTGTAGCTTTTTAAAAAAAATTCTTGGATCACAAAAGATACTTCTTTGAATAAAATCGGATAGAAAATAAAAAAAAAATGGACAGCTTTATTATAAATCGCAGTTTTGTAATAAAATTGTACAATGAGCTTGCACAAGCTTTTTAAAATATCATTGCTGCCACTGAACAGGTCTGTAATTTATTTATTCAGGAATGTTAGAGGCATTTTTGATTTATTTGTTTTTAGAGAAGTTTTGTTAAGCAAGATAATGAGCAGAGCTGGTGTTAATCATTTACTATGCAACTCTGAAAAATGAAAATTTTGCATATCTTTAGCACTGTTGGGGAAAATAAATTCACTCATAATGCTAATGGTCTATTGGTATAATTTTTAAAAAATGTTATCTGTTACTCTGGAGAAATCCAATAGATTCATATGCTATGCTAAAAGCTAAACTAATCAATATATAATTTTGCATCCATATGTACATATGTATTGAGTAATCAGAAGTATTTGTTAACTGTAAAGATGAAAAATGAATTTGAGGGTGGTCACTGCCATAGGTGCCTACATATTTGTTTATCTATAGTCCTTCAGGTGAACATATTCCTCGTGTATGCACATAATACAAATAATACAATGTTTACTTTTTAGAACAGGCTTTCAAGAATACTAAATGAGTTTGATCCTGTTCCAGGTGGCCAGGGGTTTACAAATATGGCACAAGTTGTCATGGCCTTTGCTAAATAATATTTATTTTAAGGATTTACTGTAACAGTCTAACTGGTATAGGATTTAGTGTAACTAATTTAGAGAATTTAAAGATTAGATGCCCTTTAACTTGTCTCTGTTTATACAGCTCAGAATTACGATGTGTTCTGTCTAACATGTCGTCCTCTGATTTTTAGGATTAGTGTCTTCCATTTTTCAGTTTCCTGCTGAGCAACTACAGATGGATAAAACTGACTTTGGATATCAGATCACCTGATTATCTGTCTCTCTCTCTCTTTACTCTCTTTCTCTTTCCTTATTTTCTCTCTCTCTTTCTGGATTTTTTTTTTTGGTTTTTTTTTTGGTGTTTTGTTTCTTTTTGTAAATCTAGAGGTTCTCAGGAACCAAGATGCATTACTTCCCAGGGAACTAATGGAGTAATGGAGTTAGTGACTTTGGCTTTTGGACAATGTGAAATTGTTTGCTTTATAAAGTGCTGGAAAGGTTGTTTTGGGACTTTGTTGTTTCAGAAAAGGACTATATATGTTTTACCTGTTTAAGCATTAATCACAGAAGTTAAGGATGGGGAAACAACCATTTGTCAGGAACTTGACTAAAAACTAAACTGAATGATCTATTAAAAACAAATGAAGGAAAGTGTGATCTGAGGAAGACAGATGAATCTTAGTATGTTTTATTCCAGTTATGGCCTTTATTCTCCAGAAATGTTGTAAAGGATAGAAGCCTTTCTCTGCACTGTCAATAACCCAAGACATTTCTGAATGATGCATGAGCTCTGTCATTCACCTGTCAAGGAGAGATGAAACTCCAATTTAAACACAAGCAGTTTGACTTACTCATGTGCTGGTGGACCATATACTGTTGGAACAAGCAGTTGAAATTTGAGCAAAGGGGATCATGCCCTTTTAGAACACCTTCTAAAGGAACATGCTTGGTTTAACTAGGATTTTCTGATACCTGCTATGGTGAAAAAGAAAGGAGGGAAAAATGGTGCCCTATTGCTGAAACATTTTTTAGCCTCTTTAGCAGAACAAGGCTTAGTGACTTCTGAAATATTCTGCCACAGTACGCATGAACCTCCATCATTGAGGTTGATAATGAATTTGACTGTTTCTTTACTATGGGCTAAATTCCAGGCTGTGTTGTTACTCTGTACTGCACTCCATTGCTTGTCCTTGTTGTTATGCTCTTTTATGCCAGAAAAAGAATGCAGTCTGACAGCTATCACTACAAGTGCCTGTGGACATCATATACAAGCCAAATGCTAGATGGTGATAAATATGTTATGATTAGACCTTGTTATCTAGATCATATGTACTGTAGTGAAACCTACACTTGTTTGCTCTCTTCTTGGGAGGAAGTAGGCTTGCATTGATTTAGAGATACGTTGCAAAAATTAATATTTTCAGTTTAATTTGTCTTGTTGCTGGAGTGAAAAACATAATTTCTGAATGCTTTATGATAAAATTTTTAGTAATGCATCTATCAAAAGTAAGAAGAAATGCTATGTTTGTGCTTACCAAAGTGATAGGAAAAAGCAGAATCCTTCGGCAACTGCAAATGTAAGAGCTACAGATGTACATAGCAAAATGTAAAAAGAATACTGAAAAAGGGAATTCCATTTTAACCTGAAAAATACTTGAAAGAATTCATTTGTTCTCTTCTGTCAGTGACTTCCTGCTAGCCCTTCTTTCCCTTTGTCATGGAGTGTATGAAAAACAAGATCAAAGATGTGTAGGTTGTGTTGGTCCATTCTCTGTTCATGGTTATGTCCCAGAAGAGAGAAGAGTGAGGTGCTGATGTGTGTAATTTCTAAACATCTCCAGCCGAGGGCATCCATGGAAAAGTTGATAGCATTGAGGGAAAAAGTTCTTCTCAGGTGGAGTTCTTGAGCAGAAAGGTTGGCCCTCCTGCAGGCAGGTTTCTCCACAGCACAGCTACTGGGGACACGGAAAATCCAGTTAGCTGAATCTTCAGTGTGTCATGGTGTACTGGCTTCACCCTTAGGCACCGCAATTCTTACGTGTTCTGACCAATCCAGGGGTTAACTTGTGCTAGCATGGTGTTCCTCTTTTCCAGACCGGTGGAATTTATTAGGAAAATAGTAGGCTTGGCTGTGAATCCTTGTGTAAGGATGGTTGTCACTCACACAACTTCATTTATGTCATGCTGTGATGAAAGAGACTGTGATTTTGAAGGATCCTTTCCAATTTGGCATATTCTGTGATTCTATGATCAGTGACATTTTTACTAACACATACCCATCCTTCCTCTGCAATCTCTCTGTGATTATAGACAGCAATATTGGGTAATTGCTTTGACTGGCCTCAAAATAAGTAAGTAAACGTACTCACAATTTTACAACATATACTCATTTTCATCAAGGCTGTTTAAACATGTCTTGAAAAGTAGGATGCGTTTTTAGTCTAAGCAGTGGTAAATTCTGAACAAGTTGTCAGTACTGTTAAGATTTGTGAAATTCTCTAATAGGTATTCAAGAAGGTAACTTCAATGCCAGGTAATATCTGTGTTCTGGAATGTTGTGAAAGGGTTTTTCATGCTTCTGCTTGTATTTGGGACTGCTCAGTTTCGATTTGTAAATTGTGTATATCGTTTTTTGCATTGGTTTTAATTTTGAATGACTGTAACACAACTGTGGAAGGATCCATATTTGGAATCATTGCACTTTCGTGATTGAATTAAGATAAAGGCTTGCAGTTGGTAGATCTGCACACCATCTAACCCACTTCCCATTCTGGGAAAAAAAAACCAGAAAAATGGAAAAAAATAGAAATCTGGTTATATCTTCATGCTTTCTACACTGTAGCCCCAGTCAGAGTGCTTGAGATATATTTTGTACTCATGTTTCCAAGTGGGTTTCCTAGATGGATGTATAGGAGTTTAAAGCATAATGAGATCTAAATTAAGAAGATAACAGGATACTCTCAGCACCCCATTGAATCCAGTCTGCTCTGAGAAGTGAGAATTTCCTTCAGATGACACATAAAAATGGGATTTCTAGGAGAGTGTTTGGCCAGGGATATTGTAATCGATGCTAATTTCTTCCACATCTGTTGTCTTTTAATGTCTCCTAGAGGTGTTTGCAGTATTGGATTCTTCCACTCTTCTAGCCTTGCGTAAGCAGACAGGGCCAGGTAATGAACACAAAGATCTAGTTATACAAAATCTCTCCTTGTGAACCTAAGTATGTTGACATTATCAGCAGACACATGTCCATTTTGTATTGCAGGAATGTGCAGGTTCAAAGAGGCAGAAAAGTGTGATAAGAAAACCTGGCATGAACAACCAGATTCCACTGATGCGTGAACACCAGCTCACAGATATACAAATATTCTGAGGCTAAAATAAAATAGTTTCTTGGCAGTTCGTATTCACACTTAACTGGCTAATTGCCCAGCCTGACACTGGCATGGCAGCATTACAGAGGTAATATTTTTTTAAAGGGTGAGCAGCTCCTCAACATCTCTGATATCCTTCATATGGAGATCTTTTTCTTTAACAGCAGGCATAGAAGTTAGCCATTTTTTAGGATTGACATTTATTTCTATTCAGTTCTAGGAAAATATGTACATTGAAATCTTTGTGTGCTTGGAGTAAGTAGAAAAGACAGAATATTTACGTTAAGCCAAATAATTTTATATGCTTATTCTGGTTTTGTGGGATCCAGGAGATGAGAAAAGAGGTATGGGGACTTTGCAACATGAGCATGCTGTATTGTGGAGATTTAAATAGAAAGTGCCAGGTGTTTCCCTTTTCGTCATCAGTGTTGGAAAGCAGCAGCATGACCAGTGATGGTGATGGGTTAAGGGATCAGTTTATAGAAATTTATCATTCAGGGGGCTGAATAGCTCAGGGGATTAGTGACTGGATACAAATCCCATCACCTCCAGACTGTCTGTTCATATGCAGTTCATCTTCATACTGACCACAACTTGTTATTGTCTGATAAGTTTTTTATAACTTCTCTTTTAAGAAGTTTAGCTCCTTTGTGTTCCAGTGAAAGTCACCATCAGAAATGACACTTAGGATTGTTGTCACATTGGAAAAAAATCACAGCTGAAAAGGCATGGAAAATGAACTTTAAATAACAGCAACTAAAATTAAAATTGGTGGAAAATAGAGGGATATTAAGAATTACAGACCAGTGAACTGTAAGTGCTGGGTAAATTGAAGTTATATTTTAGAATACAAGTCTAAAACACAGTCATAATGCCAAGGCAAACCAGTGTTACAAAGGAAGAATATTTCCCAATATTTATATATGTATGCAGGCTACCTTCTTGTAAGACAGGGAGCAAATATAGGTAGTCTGGATAGCTGTGCATCCTTTAACAAATTCCTTTATAACAGGACAATAAATGCCTAGCTAATTGTTGGTTTGGAGCATTTTCTTTATGAATTAGTGACTGATAAAAAGGAAGTTTTAAACTTTTAAAATTTTCAAGTGTGCCATATTGCAAAGCATGCGATAGGCATACCACTGCTGACATACTTCTGCTTAAAAAAAAATAAAAAGGAATAAATCTCTCAGCTATTGTTATTTAATTACTGGCACCATTTAGGAGATTGTTCTGTTGAAACCTTTAATTGTTCCACTGAGGCAGTTTGTCCATTTCATAAGATCTACCCTGCACTGGTCAAGCTGCATTTTTTATGTTTTATTTTTAAGGATAGGAAATGAGTCTTACAAATTATGCACTTTACAAATATGTGATCTAGTCAAAAGAAAGGAATTCCATTTTCTTCTAAATGTAATTTTCTACATTTGTTGTTGGATTCTCCGAAGGATATGGTCTATCTGTCACTGTACTTCACAAGAAGTTCTCTGGAACTTGTGCAGAAGACAAGCACTTTCAGAAATTGTAGTGCTAGAGAAATTTGCATTGTTTATATTTGGGATTGCTTATATGTTTTAGGCCCTCATTATGCGAAGTTCTGTGTGTTCTCGTGGTCTCTGTAGTACTTCTAATACTGGGTGCTGCTCAGCTCTTAGCAGAATAGAAATCTTTGTTGCATCATTAATTTCTTCTATCTCTTCAACTGCAGTTTAGGTGAAACTTAAAAAGCACTCATAAAGAAGGGCATGTGTAAATTCTCTGAAATGCAGCAGACATAACCTGTGGTCAGCAACACATTTTCAAATTTCATTTGTTGTAGGGGTCTTATGTGGAGCACAGTGTCTCTGCAGCACTGTCCTTTGTCAAGAGGAGCTCAATTGCACTGTAACATATTAGAGATTTTCAACTCTTGCTAGGTCAGTGCTCTCGAAACTATTATTTCAAAAACTCCTCAATAAATTTTAAAACATTTTAATAAGAGAAATAAAACTCCAGCAGTTTCTTTTTGGAGGATCCTGGGAGCTGGTAACTGCTGGAAATCATACTGTCTGTACAAAAAAAGACAGTTGCTTTTTATTTTTAGGTGGAATTTTTAAGTGAAACTAAATGAAGTTTAATGGCTTATAACATTGCATGAATTTGTCAAAACTGATCAGCTGGATTGCTACACAATGAATACTGAAAATGTTCTGGTTTTTAGGCTTATAATAGCCTACAGCCATTCAAAAGTCAAAATGTTATTTGATGATTTCAGAATGTTAATGAAATTATTATTAATAGCACATATATTAATCTTAATGATATATGTAAATATGGGCAAACGTAAAGCTCTGTTGACACCAAAATAATTATTCTGCTGCTGAAAGTAAACCTGGGGTTAAATTTCAGTGATCAAGCATAAAACAGTTTGCTCTAAATGCGTCAATAAAAGAATTTCTGATGAAGTTTAAAATTGTATACAGGCTCAGGAGATTCGGAACGTTTGTTAGTACAAAGAAATTGAAAAGGAAAGGATGATTCTATTTGCTTTTAAATTAGCAGGAAATAGTAACAGACTGGATTGAGAAAAAGAGATGTAAAAGGCTTTGCTTTGTTGTTATCTTGATTTCAGAAAATTTCTAATAGATGTTTAAGTGTGGGGGTTTTTTAGGTGAGTGGGAAGTAATATCTATCATTCTCCACTGTGAATTCATTTGCTTAATAATTTGATTTGACTGGCTTAACTTTTGTTTCTGTGCTTTTTGCTCTTTTAAATTAAAATGGCCCTTGTCTTGCAATATACAAGAATTTTTTATTTTTTTTTATGGTGTTAATCAAGCTGTAATATGGTTTTCATGCTTTCTTTCTTTTTTTTTAGGAAGGCAACAGGGTCATTCATGTTCAAGGAATGTAGAGATTTCTTGTCTGTAGTTATATGCAGTAAACAGCACAATATATTTTTTATTGTAATATCTATCTTTGAAAAGCTAAATGTCGGTCGCAGGATATGATCTCTCTAGATTGCACTGTGAAAAGAAAGGGAGTGAACTTGGTTGTAAAGGAGAATTTCATGGCATTTTACCTGTTGAGGGCCCTGTAGAGCCAGAAGTGTAGTGACTTGCCTAAGTGACAGGCAGTAGCAGCCGTGGTGTCACTGTGTATTATCACCTCATGCTAGCTGGAAGCACTCCCTGAAGCCGATCTAGGTTGTATAGTCCTAGATGAGGTCTTCATGGGTGCTGACCATAAAAAGTTCATCAAAGTAATGAGGCGAGGCGAGAGCTTGGCGCTCATGGGCAGAGCTCAGCACCAAGGAGTGTGAACCGGCTCCAGCTGTGACAATAAAACAGCAGGTGGCTGCTGTCATTAGGGGTGGCAGATGAGGCAGGGGACTAACATTCAGCCCACAAAACTCTCATTTGTTAGCCATCGCCACTGTACCATGCAAAATAGCTTCCATCTCAGTCAATTTTACTTTGCAAAATATTACGCAGTCGCCATAAGAAAATTAGAGCCTTGGGTTTACAGGTTCCTTGGATCTTATAATCAGAAAACTCAGCGCTCTCAGGTTATGTGGAAAATTGGACTTTTTTCTCCCTTGAACAGTTTGAGGATCTTTACAGTAATTTTATAATAGGTTGTTTCCACCCCAGCATGTGTTTATCAGTTAATATTTTGGACTATTTTGTTTGTTACTCTTTTATAAAATCAATTCCATCCATCCATTCAGCTATGTGTTGCAAATAACATTGCCTACTATTCAGTATCATAAAAGTTGCACACTGATCAGACTATTTCTGTCTCTCTGTCCAAGTACAGACATTTCATGTAATAAATAATGGAGTATTTTTGAGAGGAGTTCTGCTAATCTGAGACATTGTAAAGAAACAGAACAGCCCTTTAATTTGTTGGGGTTTTGCTTGCTTATTTCTGTTAATACAAAATGCAAAAACATTTTGTGTGTGTTTTAATCTCTGCAGAATGTTTTTAAACTACCTAAAATTTGAGGCCTCTCTCAGCTATGAACTGTCCTGGTGCATCTCATCCCTGCAGCAAGGCCCGTGAATGTCAGGGGTTGAGTAGTGGGGAGTTTGTTGGCTCCAGTGTGAGAGCCATTCTACTTGCACCCCTTTCCAAAGCTAAGCAGAGTAATTGCATGTCAGTGGTTACATGCTCTGTGCCCTAGCTGTAAGTGACCCCTAGGAAATACTGAGAATTCAGGTGGTCATTGTGAACATGTTAAATTCCAGTGCTCTAACAGGAACCCATTCATGAAAATCAAAATGTGACCCAATACTGATTAAAATGAAGTACCACAGCGTGTGTTGGTACTTAAGAAAAACAAAAGAAGTGGCTGAACTCCTACTGAAAGTGGACCTGTGGAATCCCGTCATTTCATGCTAGCTTTATGGGGCTGTGGTTGCAATGACAGTAGGGATTAGAAAGGAAAACTGCTTTAATTGAAACATCATTTCAGGAAGATACTAAAAAAATAATTTTTTTTTAGACATAGTTTATGTTTCAGGCTGACACTTTGTATATACAACTGAAGTTCTGTAATTTTTCCTGTTAGTTTGTAAATTATTATTCTTTTTTTAGATAGCATGCTATAAACTTTTGTTTGAAACTACCCTGCTTTCTCCTTCACTTCTTTGTTATAGGTACACTCAGCATGTGTATGTAGGCTTATCCAGGCCCTTGAGATCAAAGATGGTTTTTTTTTCTCAATTCCATTGGGCACCTATGTAGTTCCTATATCTCTCATGTTTGATTTGTGGCCAGAAATGGTCAGAGTTAATCTCAGATGCTGGCTGGAATTGGAGTAATCTTTGCCAGAGAACATCTTCTGCTGTGTCACAGATATCATCTTTATGACTGTACTGATTTGTCTGATCTGTATTCCTGTGGTTTTTCCAAATGGATGACAGTCTTCATACCAAGTGCATGCAACATCCTTACTGGCCTACAAGAATGTGGGCTGATTGTGTGTGTGTGTGTAAAACATTGTAGGGGGTTGGGTTTCTCTCTTTTTTACTTATAGAAATTTTTCCCATAAATTGCTAGGAATAATTACTGGGTACTTATGGGTACTTAAGAAAAACAAAAGAAGTGGCTGAAGTCGGGAGAGGAGTGCAGCATCTGACTACACTTCTTTTTCTTGGAAGTTTCTCTGGATGGGGCAGAGGTGCTGTGAGAGTTGGGCAGTAAGGGGACGGGGCTGGGGCAGCTGCTGGCTCTCCTGCTCACGACTGGATGCAGGACAGTGTGAGCTGCTGCTTGGGAAGGGAGCTCGCTGCTGCTGCCTGAGCCCAGCCCAGAGCTGTTTCTTCTGCTCTGAGGAGAGCGTTTGCTTGTAAGGACAGCCACTGAACTGGACCTTATTAACACCCACCTCACTAAAAGAAGATGGGGAGATCTGCTCTGGTGGCCAGGATCTTGTACTTGCCCCTTTCTGCCCTGCTAGGGGCCAGGCCATCGCTACCCCACTCTGCCGCTTCTTTGGCACTGCTCCAAGATTTCGCTGCACTCCCTCCCTGCCAAAATCTCCTGCAGTTCAAGCCACAGCTCTGGAGCTTCTGATATGTCTCGACTAACACCCCGGGATTTTTTCTCATTCCTGCCGGCCCAGCTTGCTGTTTCCCAGAGTCCTGCTGGGCTCCGGGATTGGCTGCCCCAGGGTTGGTGAATCGAGGCCTCTCTCCCATCCCTGCCCACCCAGGCCCAGCCGCCATCACCGCGGGCTGCCCCGGCCCGGCCGCAGCGCCCCCTGCAGGCGCGGGGAGTCACTGCACCCGCCGGGAGCCAGCAGCGCCCCTGCCGGCCGTGCCCGGAACTGCACCGGGGTAGAGCCCTCGGCAGGGAGAGGGCTGGCTCGGGGTTCCTGTTCTCTTTGCTGTTAATGCCACAGCTGTTCTTTGTTTGCCTTGCCATACATACTAGTAAAGAACTGTTATTCCTGTTCTCGTGTCTTTGCCCAAAAGCCCCTTAATTTCAAAATTGTAATAATTCGGAGGGAGGAGGTTTTCATTTTTCATTCCAAGGGAAGCTTCTGCCTTCCCTAGCAGACACTCGTGGGATAAGTGGAGTAATGCCACTGTTACAGCTGGAATTCTTACTTGGATAGACTTGGATAGACTTCTGTGCCGCTCTTCATATAATATGTATCCTCTATGATCAGTGTCATAATTTGAGAGAGTTTTGTAGATGTGTAATACTTAGTTAGTGCATAATAGTCAGTCTGGTCTGCATGTCATGATTTACTGTGAGAGACTCTCTTACTGTCTTCAGTCAGTCTCCTTCTTCAGTGGAAAGAGGAAGTTAGTGCGACATTCCACTTTTGGGAAGAGCTGGGCATGATTGTAATAGGAATATCTGGAGAGACTGAGATGCCAGTCGAAAATGAAAGCTCTGAGCTTTTGCTTATGCACAAGTACTAACAAAGATGTCTTTCAACAAAGAAAAATCAAGCATTAATCAGACATACTTGTCAAGTGTTAGATGGCTTGATGACACAGTGCTAGGGGATTCTTAGTCCCTGAGGTGGCAATGGCCAAGCCCAAGAACTCCTGGACAAGAAAAGCCGGAACCATCCTTGTGCCTTAAACGTATTTATGGGGATACAAGTATTAGATGCATTTTTTGTGAACTGAAACCAATCTGATCCACATGATAGCCTTTTTATTTTTTTGGCTGGAGCCAGTCAGTTCTGATTTGACCAGCCTGTTGTTAAAGGTTCATGCATGTGAATGGTACTACTGATGGTTACAGATTAGGTCTTGCTGTCATAGATTTACTATTTTTATGCAGCTACTTTGGCAAAAAGATATTCTGAAGTATTTTGCTTTCTACCTGAAGTCAAACAGTCTTGTGGAATGCCTAGATGTAAGGCAAAAAGGATGTGTTTTACAGCTGAGTTTAAGTCTTGGGAATAAACAAATCAACCAGCACTTGCTTTTCTATGTCAAGCAAAGACCTAGGGCAACATTCTCACTACTCTCACAGATCAAGCGGACTGCAGAGTCTTCGCTGCAGCCACCATCTATCACCAGCAGCATTTCAAATTGTGGGGAAATTGTCAATAAAAATTGTGTATGTCTTCTGATTGTGTATGACTTCTGAGCAGTTCAGTCATCAGATAGTGACCAATTTATTCATCTCATTCCTTTCTTGGTACCTCTCAACTTTGCAAAAGACCACAGGCGCTGTAGCTGCAGAATTGACTGAGTTATATATGTGGCACTGCTACTGCAGGCCCTATGTGTTTTCTAGTCGACAAATCAACTATCTTTAGATTTGTTTTGATTTCCTTTAAGGACAGGCAACAGTAGATTCTTTTGATGAGAGGAATTTCATTTTCAAGATAGCTCTTCCTCTAGAAGCTCTACATAAACCTGGTAATTCAGTCTGCAGTGTGATTTCTGAGCTGTCAGGAAGAAGCTACATCAAAATTGACTTTTCATTTAGGAATAACAAAATATTAAATATATTTGTTTGGCTCTATCAATTCTACTTTTAAGTAGAAAGTCATTGGAACATCCTTATTTTGAGATAGTCTTATAGTCTGTTTCTTGCACTTTCAAAAAAGCGCAGACTTTCCTCCTTGGGATCATTAGGAAGCACTTTACAAACTGCAGAAAGTCCAGTATTTCAAAACTCCTCTCAGGGAACCTAGAGATGTGGTTCACCTGACTCACCCAAAAGATTGAATCTACTTTGAAGAATTTCTGCCTTCAAATATTAGCCTGTTTATTCTGCTGTTGCTTTCCGGATGCTAAATGATGATGTATGCAACTGATGCCTACTGCATCAAATTCTTTATCTGAAGTCCTTTAGGGTGCTAGGAAATGGACTGGATCATGAGTAGGAAGACAAGCCAGTGTCTGAAAAAGTGGAGAGAATAGAAAAGAGAGGAATAAGAGTTATGAGAATATTGGATATACAAATCATGAAAAAAAGAAAGACATGAGCTGTGTCTTGGTGGCAAGGTAGGTAAAGCACTATTCTGGATCACAGTGCTTACAGATGTAGATGTTCATTTATGTTTAAAGCATTTCTGCAGCCTCATTTAGCATGACAAGTGTGTTTTCTGGTGATGTCCTGCTTTTGGATGTTTGTGTTAACCTCTCTTAAGTGCAAGGCTTTCCCAGCTCCAAACCTAGGGCTGCATTTCAGACATTAGGGAAAGAGGTTCTGCATTGTGGTAGACTTGAGAGGTTGATAGCAGCGCTAGAGAAAGCACATTGTGATTCTGTCTTTTTCTTCCTTTTTTTTTTTAGTACTTTGTGCAGCTGTTAGATTGCCAAACACCTGTTAGAGGTGACAGTTACAGATGCTCAATAACCAATGAAAATTAATAGAACATGTGATTCTTTTAGCTTAGAAGTGATTTGGTAAGATGTGTTTAGAAATCTAATTACATACTGCTGCTGTCTACCATTATCACTTAACATTCATTAACTTCTCTGAATATTGAAGCAAACATTTCTTGTAGTGGTACTAATTTTCTCATATATTTGTAAGGTGATTTTCTGACAGAGGGAACACCTGACTTTATAGTTTTTGCCGCTGTTCAGCTATTTTAAGTTTGTTCTTCAAGCAAATAAAAGCAATGTACTATTTGTTTACTTACAGTTAACACTTGTAATTGTGTCTTCAAATATAAAAGTTCACGGTTCCACTCTTAAGTTTCTACTCACTTTATTGTTAACAATAACTCTCACTGGCTGGACATGGCCTATTCTTGCAGCTATCATTGAAGAGTACTTTCTGTATTTAAAATAAAACACCACTACGCAACACCTTCAAATCAAAAATATTCAGAATGCACTCTGAGCTAACTTTCTGGAAACCTTTTTGGTTTCATTTACAAAATAGGTAACTTCAGGTGAGGTATGCAGGTAAGTGAGCTGCCTCATGGGGGAGGAAATGATACAAATACTGGCAGTGAATTCCTTTTTTCTTGCCACAGTCCTTGCAAAAACAGACTAAATTTCTGTCCTGGACAGTTTGTAATATATGTCTTAAAAAGTGGGATCGTGAGAAGACTCAACAACTTTAGATGGCAAGATAAGCTTAAGTGGAACAGTAGAGGATGTTTTCTGTTTTGTTTAGTTTGCTCTTTCTTTGTACCCAGGTCTCTTCTGCCAGAATATGTAAGACGAGATAATTGTGCCAGTTGCTACTACTTTATGGCCATGGGGCTAATAATTCTTTGCCATCTTGAAAATAGCAGATTGGTGGCAGAGAGCAACAAGAAAACGTTGAGAGATGTCTTTCTCTTCTGGTTGATAGATGCAGGAATATGCAGGAACAACACAGTCGATTGATTGATTGATAGCGCGCAACTCATCCATAATGATCTGTCTGATATAGCAGTAAATTATTCTTGAGATTGATGCAGGTCATTGAACAGCACATTGACAATGCTGTTGTCTGTCATCCTGTTCAAAGCAAAGCAGGAACAGTAGCTGCTGTGATACTCAAGTCTACCTTGGGTGCTATCTGTGTGCAGGTGTTCTGATAACACAAGTAGTTGTCTTTGTTTTTTGGACAGCTTGGCTTCATTGCTAGCCTGTTACAAGTAACAGTAAAAAAGAGATGAGGTGTTTTTAGAAGAAAAGGTTGTAGTTGTTGCATTGATGATTTCATAGTAACATAAAATCCACTTGAAAATGTTGGGTTATAATCTTCAGTAGCAAAACTTCTCCATGGAAAAGAAGCTAATAAATAATTTAGACATATACCTGGTTGTTGCATGGAAAATTGCAAAAAGACAAAACAAAAACCAAACCCAAACAACATCCTAAAAACTACCCATAATTGAAGCTGATAGTTCTCAGAAATTCAAAAGTCATGTTGGTCTTTAGGTTCCATGAATTACCATGGTATCCTTCCATGGTAATCTGGTTTCTTGTCTTGTTAGTGATGGCAAAGTTGTCTTCATTTACCTCTTCTGGTTTCTCTTCTCAAGAGGAAAAGTTATGCACACTTGAAGATGTGGATGGATGGATATGTTTTGCTTCCCAGTTTAATTACCTGAGGGTGGAGCATGGAGCAGCCATATCCTTCTTTGACACATGGGGTCAGCAGGGAGTAGAAGGCAGCATGTCACAGCACTCTCAGCGTCACAGGCAGAGTGATCACACATGACTTATTAACCTTTTGAAATGTTACTGATTTTTAAATTTTTTTTATAAACTTACAAAGAATAACCATCTCCTTTTATTTGGAAGTAATAAGACCTGCTAGTAAATGAGTCTGGAGAAAACCCCATCATTCCTATGCAGGGTTCTAGGACTTGATGTCCTGTCATAGAGGACATGAAGTTTTTCAGATATTTGGATGTTTTCTACATTAGACTTCGCACTGCCAGATATTTACTTGAACCTGACATCTTGTCACAGAGGGCATGAAGCCTTTCAGACTCCTGGATATCTTCCACACCAGACTCTGCCCTGCCAGATACTTTCTTTTAAATTGAGTCCCTTGCGCGCAATCATGCAAGAGAGTTATCAGAGCCCCAGTCTGCACCCTTCAGAATCGGCAAACATCCACAAATGATGGACTTGAAGAAATTCTCAGAAATTTAGACTTTTAATGCATGGAAAGAAAAGCTTACTCATTCATAGAAAACCATTGCTTTCTGGACAGTTCTGCATTTGCCTCTGTGCTCTTGTTCCTGAGGTTAACCTGCTGAATACAAAATCCTGGTGGAGACATGAGATTTGAGTAGCAACTTTTTATATAATTTGGAGAATTTAAAAACTTGAAGTTTTTTAGTTCATGGACTCTCTTTAATACTATTGGGGAATTTATGAATTGTAGAAATTAGAGACGGGACTTCTGAGCTGCTTTAGCGGGTGAAGTTCATTTTCTTCTTATCTTCTCCATAGATAAGGAGGGTGAGTTCTGCTCACATCTCTAACTCAGGGTTCAGAAGGTCACAAGACCTCTAGTTACAAGACATTTAAAGATTTATTAACAGATAAAATACTGCCACCAAGAATATTTACATTTTTAACCCAATTTTCAGTTATGTTTCATACATTTTACTGCAGTGCGGACTTTCTCGACCAATCATCTAATGACACACTAACAGTATTAGACCTTAGAACTTCTTATTATCTTTATAACTATATCTCTATCTTAAACTTTAAACTTTCCACTACCTAGCTAAACATGTTTCTGCTTAAACTACAAATCTACATTTGCGCTTTGAATATCTACATTTGGAAGCTTTTTCTAAGGTCTCCAGTCGAACCTTACATTTAATTTTTGGCTTTGGCCAACCGGCCCAATATTTTGAACATATCTCAGTCCTGCTTCTTGGCATCATCTGTGAAGCTTGCCTTGATTTACTAGGTTCTTGCCTCGGGTGAAGATACAAGGACAGAAATTCAAGCACAGCTCACAGAAAACAAAACCTGATATGAGCAGGATAATGTATTATTTTATTGTATTCTGTGATGATGTATAAAAGTTAGAGATTCTTTTTCTTATTATTCCTTGATGCTGTCAGATCTCCCAGTAGATTCATCCAAAATGGTAAAACATTCTATCCTTTCTGCGTGCCTGAAATTTATGCTAAAACAAAGCACTAAATTCTTGGATTTCTTTATGGATTTGATTTTGTTGGGTTTTTTTTAAAGGTTCTCAAGCAGCTTTTAAAAACATCCTATGTACTTGGGTTATGCACTAGGTTACCTGTATTCCCAGAGTTAAATTTGTGTATAAAGAGGTTTTGGACAGTTTAAAGGAGATGTAAAGGATATTGAGAATATGAATAAAGGCTAGATATTCATTGTTATTCTCTAGGACTTTTCTGCTGTCAGTGAACATTGTTGTCTGTAAGATAAATTCTCCAAGAGCAGTTGCAAAGAGCAATGTATCCACTGAGAAGTGATTTAAAATTGCTCTTCAGCTGCTAGATACCTTGTTTGTAGAGTCCCACAAAAATAAATTCCCGTGCTGGTCCTCCTCAACAGTTATGTGCAGTTAGAAAATGACTGGTCTGTCACCATGGCTTCAAGTGACTTTCTGGTAGAGGTAAGATGTAGCTCCTTCCTTGGAACTAGGCCAAGGCTGAGCACTTGGTAAACATGCAGGAAATAACAGGTTTCATGGCTTTATGGCCCAGAATGCTTGTTTTGGTTTGTGTGTGTGTGTGTGTGTGTGTGTGTGTGTTGTGTGTTTGGTTCTGTTTTGTTTTTTTTTTTAGGCTTTTCACTAACCCAGTGATGTACTTATTTGAAAGGAAAGAGCTATTATGTATTCAAAACATAATAAAACTTAGATTCTTTTGCCCTCTCAAAGAAAGATACTTCACAGAGAACAGTTCTCTCCCCACAGAGAAAATAGAAAACAGACAATACATGACAGATTATTCCTATTCCTTGGGTACTGTGATGATAAACATTGTACATGCTGAAAAATTTGTATTACACTAGAATAAAAAGTGGAAGTAAAGATTGTCCAATATGTTTCTTTATTCACAGAATTAGAAGTCCCTTTGTTTATTTTGTACTTTAAAATGTGCTTTTATAACTGAAGACAAGTCTATAGAGGCTCCTAAATCAGTTACAGACATTCTGAGAGGGAGTACAAATACTATTTGAAGATTGCCATGGAAAATGAATGGTCACGTTCCTACAAACCACAACTCTTCTAAAAGGAAACCAGAATATTCTGCGAACTTATTTTGGGAAAGGTGCTCATGTATTTATGATTTAAAGTAATTTTTATTTATAGTTGTCTGCAAAATGTTGTCTGTAGGAATGAAGATGCTATTCTGAAGCTCTGTGTAATTTTTCAACTTGTCTTTAATTTATCCTGTAGTTTCAACATAGAGTGTATGACTGGGGATGGTGCTGAGTTTGAAGCCAGAGTAGTTGAAAAACACTAAAAAAGTTAACTCAACCTAATGGTACTGCTAGCAAAAGAAATCCTGCCTTGTTCCACTTTAAGAGGAGGCTTCTAGTAATGTTCCTACCAAATGAAGGGAACTCCCAGTGACCATGACTTGGATGTATTGGTAGGCACATCTGCCTCTTGAGACCCACAGGAGAGCAGCTGGGCTGTGACTTGTTGTCTTCATGTGGGTTGAGGATGAATTTGTTCAGATTAGAGTTTGTAAATCTGGTTCCAGGCCTCTAGTATGGACTGGTTTGCATATATTTGAAACAGTACTGTATTGCAATTACAGGTTTTTTTCTACTCCCTTTTGATGTGCTTTGAAAGTAGTTAGTTTTTAGCATTTGAATGTTTATTTTTCCCCTAGAATAAAAAAACTAGAAATGAGAAATTTGGTGAAGCCTGAATTGGTGCTTACCAATTGCTGATGGAGATTCCTATTGATTTGAAGATACATCAGTGCAGTATATCTTAAAATCTTTCACTCAGTGAGTCCTTATAGGTGCCAGTCAAACTTCTCTTAAGATTAATATAAAAGGCCAAGGCTAAGTCATGTCTATTCTAGCAGTAGCTTGGGAATAACTGATTTGCCTCAGCAGAGGTAAATAGCATAAATAAACCCATTATTTTTTGACTACAAAACCATTAATTACTTTGAAACCTAGAGTTACTGAATGTGTGGAAAACATTTTTGTGTTTCTTTTGTAAAGCCAGCAAACACCGCTACCACCTCTCTGAAAATCACTTGCAGGGTTTAGTAAACAAAACCAAATAGTTTCCACTTGTCTCTCTTTGTAGGTTTGTTTGTTTGTTTGTGTTTTAATGGGTGGTCCTCAAACTCAGCATCCAAATGGGGTTGTTTAGACTTCGCCTCTTGTTTTAATAATGCATGTCTTTGTTGTTTTTTTTAAAATCTTTTTCTCAATTTCTTATGAAAATAGCAACTCTGCTTTTATTTTTAAGGACTGATTCTCTAAGGTGGGGAGCTGACCCTGGGCTATGCAGAGTGTTCCAGACTTGCACTAAAGGAATTCAGCATTCCTCAAGTCAGAAGCCTTTGAGCCTTACATGAAAAGCTTAAAATGTTAGCAGGTGCTGAGACATGAACTGAGTCAGGGTTCATTTTATTTGTGCTGTGTAACAGCAGCAAAATGGTTGCTAGAATGTAGGTGCAACAGAGAGGAGGCAGAATATGAGATTAATTGCTTTGTTTTATTATCAAGGCCTTTGATTTTGTAGAAAGGTATGTCTATTTTTGTCCCCTGCAGTTGTGTGGTACATGAAATGGTCAGACTCTGTTTGGAAGCTTTAACTAGAAGGACTCAGAAACCAAAAAGTGTGTCCCCACAAATCTTGCATCGCTGGTTGGGATCTTTATATTCCACGCAAATAGCGAAATATCCCTTTACAGCTCTGATTGCACATTGCCCTTTCACAGTAATTTCATTGAGTTTATTTTTCTTTCTGAGAAGGGGGAAAATGGAAGTTTGTAACAGGAAATACAGGTATTGCTAAATGAAAATATGTTTGGTACCTTCCACAACTGTGTGGAAATACTTTTTCTGTTGAAAAGTGAGGGCAGTACATTTTGTATGCCTTATGCTTTTATTAGAACAAATTTTTTTATTTTGTTACAATTATTTTCCCTATGTACAGTAATTTTGATCACTCTTGCATAGTAATGATGGTAACAGTGTAATAGATTATTCACAGTTGTAATAGTTATGATGCCATACTATTAAGTTGTGTAGGGAAAAGTATTTAGGATACTTTAAAAATATATTTATTTTAAAAATAAGGAAATTTATATCATTTAAATAAGACAGTATTATATTCTTACACCTTAAGGGATGCACAAGAGAGATTCTCTGTAATAATGTGCAAGTAACCAAAGAAGATCAGACACAGAAAAGCTAAATTAACATAATTGTAAAGTAAAAGTACTGTGTCTTAGCTTTTGTGGCTCTTATACCCAATAGTGCTGGTGTTTTACAGTCCTTCCATTGTCCATTACTGCAAACACGTCCAGATGAATTCAGCGTTTAATGTTAAAAATCTTATAACATGCCAGTTTGATTTGTAGCCCTTCATATCATGGAATGCTAATTAAAATCATATTTTTGCATATGTCATGCCTTTCATGTACATATGCAAATAGAGTCTATTGCCTTTCAGCTATTAGTAATTAACTTTATGAAGGACAGCTGTAATACATAATTAACAAAAATGTTTGCAAGCCCTTTTCACACTGAAAGTTGCAGCAGTAAAATTTTTGCTTATCGAGAGAACCATTTTAGTTTACAGCTTCAGTCTGATATCTAAATTGTTTGAAACAGTCACATGACATAATTAAATTGATGTTATGGTCTTATCAGCAGAAGAATAGTACTTCATAGGCTTCTATCTGTTTCATTACGTATGTTACCAAAATTAAAATAAATTATCTGTGTTTGGTTTGGTAGAAACATGATGTCAGGTAGTATTTATTTTGTTGCTGCTGTTGGTGCTTTGAAGAATGTCTTGCCAGTTTGAACAATATTCCTGCTCATAGTCTATTCATGAACATGTGCTTCACTTTTTCCATCCTTTTTTTTCACAAGGCTATAAAATAACTAAGGCTATTAATTTGTTTCTGTGTGTATGTCTTTAAATAATTAATACAGTGAGGTTTGACCAGACATAAGCAGTGATTAAAGCATCTTATCTTTCTGTTTTTTCATGTGTGTCATTAAAAACAATGGAATTACCTGTATGAAGAAAGGTTGCAGGATGAGCCCATTAGGCTTAAATAAATTCAAAGATGTAACTAAATCTGTATTACTTAATAACGTCAGAAAATGTTCTTTAGGTAAAGTAGACTATATTATCAGTATAATGTGTGAGGTGTTCTGATTTGCAAGGGGAAGCAGAAACAGGTTTTCCATTCTTTGACAATGATGTGTGGCTGGGACTTGTAAGAGAAAAAGCCAAGGGACTGCAAAATGGGGGAAGCCTGTTGTTACAGAATGGACTCCACAATCTAAGTCATATCCTAGGAGAAGAGGGATTTTTTAAGATCTACCTTTAAAGGAATATATTCAAGTGCATGCTCAAAACAGAAAAAAACCAAAAAGTTTAATAAAATGATCTTTCTCTTTTGCTCTTTGTTTGACAGGGTGGCATTTGTGATGAAGAAGCATTTGAATACTCATTTACTAGGCAAACATGGAGTTGGCACACCCAAAGAAAGGTAAACTGCTTTTAAATTCTTTTTCATTGTATCTTATACACTATGTGGAGATCTTTTCTAAAACATTTAGCTTATCCACAATGAAGCCATCTGGATTTTTACCTCATCTCCAAGAGAGATCCAACATGTTTAAGTGCTCTGATACTGTGGTGCCTATGACGTTTCTGTAGAAAGAAATTCTGTGTAAAAGGTGTAGGATTTGCACCTTTTGGGCCTTTTTTCTGACAGGTGATATTATTTTCTCAAAACTTTCATAGTTGTAAATGTCCCTCTCAGTACAAACTCAAATGTTTAGATTTTTTTGGGGGTTTTATTCTTTTTTGTTCTTTTCTTGCTGGCCTTGATGTTCATAGGTTTATAAAATTACTTTCTAAGAGGTCGAAGCTACAGAGAAATCAAAAAGAGAGTTTCGTCAAGTATTCTTGGGCAGGAAGTGAGATTTGGTGTTTTCATTATTTTTAAAATGAACTAATTTATTTTTTCAGTCTGTACACAGCTACTTATTCTCCAACTTTGTTTGCAAGCAGGTTATTTTTTATGTGGTTTAAAATATAACTGTGTTTTACAAACTCAATGGCACTGTGTTTGCAGATAAACAGATCTTCCTTCAGATTTATTTGGCACATCGTGGCTTAGCTATTGCTATTTCATTGAATCTTTGGGCCAACTAGAAAATTGATGTGTTTTGGATAGCCAAAAGATGGCACAGTCTCTTTCAGCCTGGGTAGATCGAGGTATTCATTGCTGCATACTTGATACTGTTTTAAGTATTACTGCCTTGTAACTCATTCTTCGAGGGTAGGCTTTCATAAATAAAGAATATTTTCCGGTTTTGATATGGAAAAAAAGAGGAAAATAAAATATAGGAGTGGTAGGATAACACAGCAAAGCTCTTTCTGAGCCATGTTTATTTCTTGTTAAAGACAATGGAAATTGTGGTCGATTAGACTCATTCCTCACAAGTTTGTCACACTTAAATCACAGAGGGACCTAAGAGTAGGGTTTTAAATTAACACCCTCTATATGTCTTAGTTTGACTAAGCACCAATTTAAGTGCTGCTTTTATTTTTAAGATTTCCTCTACAAAGGGCTTAACTAGAATTTCCCTAACATGTGGTTATTCAAGAGTTTTGAGATATTGTTTAATCTAAAGTACACAATGATGCATCGAAAAAACAGTTACAGTTTCATCAAAGCAGATATCATAATAAAGTTTATGTTGGTTATCTCTTGTCATAGCATAACAATTACAAAAAGTGTTTTGCTCTGGTGGCTTATTTTATAACTGGAAGCATTCGGTACCAATATATTCTTTTACAAGGGGGTACTTACAGTACAGTCATCATAAATACAACATAGAGATAACTTGCATTACCCTAGTGAATATTTGCACAATAAAGGATACATACAATAGATTTCCAAATATAGTATCTTAGCCTGAGAGACATATTTTTAGTGATGATCATCTTGAAATGAATTCTTAAACAAGCAGTATGGTATGGTATAAACTACATCAGTTGTTGCTGGCTTTTCTTTGGGTGTTTTGTTTTGAAAGCCTCCTGGCTGTGGCCGCTTTCCCCATTTCTTCCCATATTCCTTCCAGGCGTTCTGGCTGGCTGGCCAGCAGGGCGTGAGGAGGAGGGTGGCAGGTTTGCAGGCCTTGGCTGCCCAAGGAGCAGGGGAGCCCTGCTGATGCCAGCAGCCTCCCTGCCCCGCCGGCTGGCACAGCTGGAGGGGCTTTGCCTGCAGCATAGGTGGGTGGAACTGAGGTGGCTTCATGCCCACCTCTTTTGCAGTTTCTTCATCCATCTTTGGAGTATTTCTTTTCCACAATACTTTCTCAGGTGGCACTTCAGCTTAACGTAGAGCAGCATCAAACAGTAGTGGCAGAGCTACAACAACAATATAAATTTCTAGTAGCAGTCCCTCGCTGGGGATAGGGGGTGTTTAAGCCACGTGAACTACTGCAGTAAATACCAAACCACTATTGCTTTCTTTTCCACCTTTCCTCTCCTATTATGAGAAAGTTTGATGCCTTTTAATGGCTTTAGGAACCAAAGAAATCCTTCTTCTGCGTGTTAAACCATCACTTTGGGCATAAACATTATAAATTAAGTTACATAGTTTTCTTACCTATGTAAAACATTAATGCCTTGATTATAATTTTGCAAGCTTGCTATTTTTTAATTTCTCTAGGACAATGTAATCAGTTTATTCTTTATGTTTTGAATTTGATTCTGCCCTCTGATACATTGCATATTATAGCAAATACTAATAGAAGCTAGCTAAATAGGCTGTGACAATTAAATTAATAATGCATTTTATTTGCAAGTGTTTAGTCTTCATGGTTTGACTGATATATGCAAAGATGGTAATTTATTAAAAGTAAATTCATGTAATTGTACTACAGAATTTGATGGACCAAAAAAAGTTGTCAGCATGACTATCATCAAAAACAGAAAATTGAAAAGAAGTTCAAAAGGGTGCTTGAAAAAAATATTTATAACCCATACACCCTGAGAAATTGAGACCCTTTTAACAAACTTCTAAGAATGGCATTGCTGGTGGTAGGCATTTAGATAGTTCTGAAAGGGAGAGAAAAAATACATTTACAATTTAGTAAGCAGTACTTGTGCACCTTGCTCTCTCTAGCTGTCCATCACTACTGAGGCTTTTTATGCACAAAAGGGAGGAGTTATGGAGGCTATGGAAAAGTTTGCATGGGCAGATACAGAAAACAAGTATAATTCATAATGAAATTGCTACTAAAACATCTTTTGTTTAAGTCATGTTCTTTTTTAAAGGACAAAATCTATTTAAGGGGGAAGTACTGTGTAGTTGAAAATCACCTAAGTTTTTAAAAAATAAACTTACAGTAAAATGTCTTCACATTTCAGACACAAAACCCCCCTACTGCTTAGTCCATTAGGATCATTACCATTTAATAGCTAACTCAAAAGTGGAATGTTTTAACAGAAAGAATTCCTCTAAGGTATATTTTCCTGTTATTGGAACTGTGATAGTGATTTATGGTCAACTTGAATATGTCTCAAAAGTGGCATGTTATCTGCTAAGTCCAAGGCCAGTACATATTTGGTACTTCAGTGTCAGTAATCTTCATGGGACCTATAACTATATCTTATTGGCAGGATAAATCTTTGGCTACACCTTTATTGTGTCTAGAAGACATTGTGGTTGAGGACAAGGTGAATGCATCAGTAATGTTAATGGTGCCAAGCTCTAATTTCTGTTACATCATTACTTTACTTAGGTGTAAATTGTGTCAGAACACAGAACAAACAGATGTTTCACTATTAAGATATACACATACACACACATAAAAATATGAGTAAGACAATAAAAATAAATTCACTAAGTCATTCATCAGTGAGATTGAATTCTGCCACTGTTAAGTACGACTCTGGATTTAGAAACTTCCTATATGAAAAATACATATAAATATTCCTTAAAGATTTTTCAGAGACACCGTTATTACTGTAAAATATACATTTTATAGTTTATGATACTTTCTTAATTACAATTCTATCTGATACATCATTTTAAAAATTTCTTTTACATAAAAAAAACCACAGAAAAGCCTTTATAGTTGTTTAATTACCTCATCTTCCTTATGAATTTTAAATGATGAGTTGCCTCTGAAATAACTTTACATATGAGTAATCCCATTGAATAAAATAGAAGCATCCATATATATAAAGTTACTGGTAGCACAAAGAGTCACTGAATTCGAATATCTGTTATAAAACAATTCCTGTAAAGGTCATTAAAAATATATTCGGTTTTGCAAGGTTCTGGTGTTTTTCATGTGCTTTAAGAATGGGATCGTTGTTGCAGTGCTAGTAACATCATATGATTTTCAAATGATCTTAATTGATTGAAAAAACAGTGCAGTGATTTCAACTTGAGAGCAAGAGCTATAGGTAAATACGTACTGCAGTGTAACAGCAACCTAAATATGTTTGAGATGCTTTTTCAAATAATGTTGGAATGTAACATACTTCTAAAATTCTTGTATTTTTTACTCTTTGAAGTAAAAAGAGGAAATTCCTAGGTGCAATTATTTCATGTGCTTGCATAAGCCCATTTGAATTTTTGAATATTGAATTCTACTAATATGTAAATATCATAAAATAGACAAGACTGTAGGTATGTCAGTGGAAGGGATTGTTGAGGTCTGAAAGAAAAGTAGCCAGGCAAAATGAACTTGGAGCTGATGTTCTGTATATTATTTATAAACAAAAAAAACCTGTCTTGTAGTCAGCTGCTGTGTCCTGATTTCCATTTTGAATGTAAAACTAGAAGTGTATCAACTCCATCAGTAGAACCCTCTTTTATTTAACTGAACTGTTAATTCTTCTTTTGAAGCATTTTTCTTTCTTTGAGTAGAGAAATTTGTGATAGTAACTATTTGATATGCCTGTTTTGAGTAATGCTACCCCTGCAAAGTTAAAAGATCCAGTTTGATGTTACAGCAAATTTTGTGTAAACAAGTGGCACAAGTCACAAAGTGATGTGCCGTGCAGCCATACGAAAGGAAGTTGTTCTAGTCATACACCCTAGATTTCTGCTTCCACAGCATAAATCAACCATGGAGGCCAAGAGGGTAAGGGTTAGTATGCAATCATTTTGTAATAACCTGCTCATGTTCTGAAGGAATGAGTTCTGTCTGTGGCTGTCTCACAGAAAGGTTTCCAGTTGGAGGCACTGGCAGTACATATGGATCCTCTGGACGAGAGGCTACCTGTAACACCAGAGGATGGTATGCTGAGTCTTGCCTTCTAGCTTTGTCATCACTTTTTACTGATTCTTGCAAATGAGTTTGAGCTTTTCGACTGAAAGCCAACACTACTAGGTTTTGAAAAGCTTTACTTAATTGATTATTTCTTGCATTTTGCTTTAAAAGGGTCATGGAGAATTACATAATCATTTTTTGTAAAAACCCTAAGGAAAGAAATGTATCTTTTTCTTGAAATATTTACTGTTCGGAAGTTTGTGATGAGAGGATATGTGTGTGTAAAGGACTCAATTTTAGCAGTATTTGGGAGATGAAGTTTTGCCTAAGATGCATGCTCAGCTTTCCTTGTTTTGGAGGCTTATCTGGCCTTTGCAAGCAGTATTTCTCTTTGGTGTTCAGCTCTTGTCTGGTGCTGTACTATGTCAGAGTGTGAAACAGGTTCCGTAGGTACAGGCTCCATAATCACTCACTGCCTGAGTGCTTTTCTCTGTCTGTGGCTGACCAAGGAACAGAAGGAAGCCATCGGGGTTAGCTGTGATTCCTCAGGTACTGGAAGTAGAAGATGTGCTGAAAATCCACAGCTTTCCTCATGGCTTGTTGTCTGTACACACATCACGCGCATTTGCTTTGCTGCAACGAAGTGAAGACTAGCCAGACATTTATACTTTTGAATACTGTTATCACAAAGACAAATGATGACTTCAGCATCTTTTCAGAAAGAAAAATAACAAGTGAAAGACTATAAAAGAATGAAGTTATTTTGCTACTACTCATTATTTGTTTTTCCTATCAGATCATGGCAATATTAGAGTTTAGTTAAGATGGAAGGGCAATCTGAAGTAAGTTTATTTTAATTGCTAGGTATGTGAAATTTCTGCAGTCTGCAAAAATCTTCCTGTTGTGAGGACTTAGCTGATATGGTTAGAAAATAGAGGGAGTATACCTGATGGGATTCATTCTGCCCACACTGAGCACCTTTGGCTAATTTTAAGCATCATAACAAGATATAAATGATGATCTCACATTCATAAACAATAAAGTACTGTCTAGAGCATAGGTTATTCGTTCCATTAACATTGTGAATATTTGGAAGACAGTGTGGGTAGTTGCTGAAAGTGCCAGCTTTATTTCACAATGGTTTGTTTCCAAGGAAAACACAGTTCCCTGTTGCATGCCATCAGCCAAAAAGTTGTAAGCTGCAAACTGATCCCTCCTCTTTTGCACTCAGCTGAAAGTAAGTTGTTCCAGTTGTATATCCCAGCCTTATGC
>VZTB01010136.1:188435-223435 GCA_013397245.1 Thryothorus ludovicianus
CACACATCTGAGAAGTTGGCTTTTGCAAAACAAGCTCTCTGATTATCTGATATCCTCCGGAAGGTTAGGAGAGTTGTTTCCTATATTACTTAGGAAAAAATTTCTTTTTACAATTGAAAATGTCAGCATCAATTTAAAGTAACACTAAGCATGTGCTTGCTTTCTGAATATTATCCTCCTCCACCTCCCCTCCAACCACCCTGCTGAGGATCTGAGTGTGACAGTTTGATTAGATCATCAATCCTTACTGTTAACAGCACTTTTCCTGAACACCTGGGTTGCTAGGTCACATCTGAGTTTAGCTACCGTTGTTTTAGTGACCTAACGTGCATTCACCGTAGCAATTTACATTTAGTCCTCAAATTAAAAGTTACCTTAGAACAACAGTTTGCTTTAAAATGACCTTTGTTCTCATGTGAAAGTTATGCTATATGATGTGATAAAAACTATAAATGATGAAACAGATTTTTGTATTTGAGATGTGGTTACTTACTTTGATGGAGCTCTCAAATAAGTCTGTCTAACTGCTGTCTCGAAAGCAAAGCTCAGTTAGGAATACTTCTCCTACTCAATTGTCCGTCAGCATAGGAGAATTCTACGTAGATTTATATTTCCCTATTCCAGTTAAATGGTGTTATTCTATACTAAGTTGAATAATCACATTTGTCACACCCTTACAATATTTTTATAGTTTTTCTTCCCTAAAAATCTACTTTTGACTTGTCATTACAGTTTGATTCCTGCTTTTCCCATTTTTAGGGAAAATATCAGCTAAGATGAATACCTAGAAAAAAATTTAATGCAAATTGTTGAGCAGCAGACAGCAACATAAGCATGCTGTAAAATGTAGTCCTTTTCTGAATATACAGTAATCCTTTGTTTTTCTTCTGAACTTTCTTTTGCTATGATGAGGAATATAGGATAGTCATAAAGTTACCAGAGGAAAATTCATGAAGAATGTAATTAAAAATCAGTTTAGACTTTTCCTTCTATTTTTGAGTGTACAAATAAAAGCACAAAATGGGACAGTGTTATAAAAAAAGTGAATTCATTTTTAGCAGTATATATGAATTAACAATAGTAGCTAATGGAAATGCTTTGCTTCGTGCTTTCTCTCATGTCAGTTGAATATGCTTTCATATATATTCCTAAATCAAATGTAAAGCTTCCTGTAATCTGTTACAGTCATGCCATTGTTGCACATCTATGAAATTAGATACCAAGTGATTATTTCCATTTAACTGGTCAAATGTGAAAGAGAGATCTGAAGGTCAAGTGTAGAATTTAAAAATAAAAATGTTTATTTAAGTATAAGGGTTATAATAGAAGGGTGTTTCCCTCCCTCCTTTAGCAAATATAGTGTGGAATTAAAATGCATTATATGAAACACATATACATTTTGGGGCCTGATTCAGTGTCTAATTAAATCAGTGGAAAATATTATTTGGATTAGGATCATTAATGAAGCATAATTTTGCTTGTTAAGCAAAACTCTAATTAGACACTATATTTTAAATATTATTTTGTATATATGCTACTGTTCAAGAACGTGTTTACTGTGTCCTCTGAAATATGTGAAGTGCCTACTTCTGTTATTCCATATTCAAAACATATGTCATAGTGGCTTCTGCGAATTCATAATAACAATAAAATTAAAAACATGGATAAATCTATGCAAAACTAAAAATTCTGCAGCATGAATTTTTTCATTATACAGTACATTATTTTAAATGCTAATTTATGGTAAAATCAATGGTAAAAAAAGTATAAAGGATCTGGTGTACCTAATCAGAATGTAGAAAATGCTACTCAGCCTTACCATCAGAGTGATGTAATATAGGGTCAGTAGGGTGTGTAAAGAAAAGCTACCATGGTAGCTTTAGAGGTAACATAAGAGAGTAACTCTTTCAGACAGCAATTCTTTATCAGTGATATTATGCAAATAGAAAATACTAGGCCTTGATGAAAGCATACTTGTTAAACTCCTTGAATTTTTTTGGAAGAAGGATTATTTTAGGATATGACTAATGTGTTATTACTTTATATATGTACTTGTTTATTTATTGTTATGGCCATGAAACTTATTTATGACCATATGAGTGCATGCAATTAGAAATTTTTGAAAACTGAAACTTTTGGGGACAGCTTTTGCATGCTTCATTGCTGTTCACTAAATGTATATTTTTTCTAATTTGAGGAAATTTATTTACCACTGTTTTTTTTTTTTGTTTTTTTTTGTTTTAGTTTGATATAATTTTTATTTTGTTGCTTGTTGTTTTCCAGATCAGAGTAAAAATTGCTGAAGTTTGAAATTAGCCATAATAATTATCACTGATTATTGATGGTTGCTCTTTGTATGTGTTGCTTTGGATTACCAGAGTATCAGTGTATTCTCCATTGTTTATGAAGACTAAGTGAAGATTATTCTTTGGTTTACAACTTTCCTCTTACATATGATTATGTTGGCATGAATTCTGTTCCTGTTAGGACAAATCAGATACTTACCTTAAAGCCAAACAGTGCAACTTTTTATTTTTGCATACTCTGTGAGATTGGTAAGTGTGCTGTTGGGTAAATAAAAGAAGTGTAAAAGTTACTTGCTGAGTAAGAGAGCATTAACACTAGGTAGAGAAACAGGGTGGATCCGTAGACTAGCTCCTGTTACATCATGGTGAATTTACTGTTCAGTGAGGCCTGCACTTCTGACAGACTGACTTGGGGACAGACAAGCATGTACAAATTTAGTCTTTATTGTACTGTATCTTTACTGAAAACATGTATTTGTTCATAGCAATGTGTCTCATGCAAGTTACCTATCTGTAAGAGCCGAGACAAGGTCATTCCCAGGAAGGTGAAGCGAGGTACAGTCAGTGCTTGTATCTCTTCCCATTGTTGGCATTGCTTGAATTCAAGGAATTTAAACGTGCATTTTCTTCATTGCTGTTTTCATTAAGATTGCAAGAATTATCTTAGTTGTTGTGCTAGTTATATCAGATAAAAGCACACCTTTTTGGCTATGTGGACAGAGAAATCCACTTGTGTGGAGAATAGAATGAGTTTAGAACACAGAATGTTGTCCAACATCGTTGCAAACTAGTCTAAAACTGGAATGTTTTCAGTGTTCTGTTTTGTAAAGAAGTAGTCCCTCCCCTGACCAGACTTCATTGCTCTTCAGGCTTCCCCAGTGGAAGAAGGGCTGTTCAGGGAGTACATGCAGCAAACGAGTGTGGATTCTTCTCTGTTTTCATCACCAGTGGCAGTCATCTCAGTGGCTTGGGCAGTTACACCTTTTTTCATGTTTGATTTTCTTTCCACTTAAAATGTGAGTGTAATAACACTTCACAAGTGCTGATGAGAGCTTATGAAGCATTGCAAATAGAACTATGATGATTTTTTCTATCATTGGAATGATATGATAAAACTATTGTGGCTGTCACACTTTGAAAGAAAGAGATTTGATGTGCTTTTGAAATGCTAATCTGAAGGACAGGAATGCTGGAGGAGAGAAAGTGAAGATCTTTCTCCAAATAGTCCTTCTGATCAAGCTAGAGACAGAAGCTCTTATGGATGCAACAGAAGTGTTAAGATCTGGAGAGGGTTGCCAAACAATTTCCAGGGAAGGGAATTCCTTGCAAATGGTTTCAAGGCTTCCTTTTTTCCTTGATTTCTCTGTACCTGAGTTGAAAACAGGGCTGTATGTGGAGTCAATCCAGTAGACTGTTAGTTTTATTTTCGGGTTTGGTTCAGCTTCACTCTGAGAGCAACCCTTTTGAGTTGTGTTTCATATAATTTCAGAGAATGGTCCTGATTCAATTCTGCTTTCTGTGAAAGCTTTTTGTGAACTCAGCCTTGGCAGAGTTAAGAGCAAGGACTCATATACAATATGGACTGGCTATCAAAGGTTTTATTTTTCATTTGAGCTTGATTTAATTCTCTAGTTTAGTTGTTGAGAAGTGTAAATCAGCTGTCTAATGCAATGGGGTTTTTTAATTGTTTCTTTGAAGTTTGCTCTAGCTGTAATTAATATTGTTTTCTGTGAAGAATTTTACACAGGCAGTTTTAAGAAATGCTGTAACCTCGATGATGTACGTCCCTATTGCTTTGTTAAGCATAAGCAGGCTGCTCTAGGCAAACACAGAAAGGGGAATCCAGTGGACTGAGCAGGAGGCTAAAGTTTGTATTGATGTGGGTCAGAGGAGAATGTTCTATGTCCAAAGAGCATGGGATTTAAAAAAAGAATATGGGGCATGGCTCATAAGGGGCAAAGCCATGCAAATAAATGCCTGATGTTTTTTCTTCCTTGTTCCTGCTATATTTTGGCCTTTTATGAAAGAAGTTTTAAGGAAACATGATGAGCCTTTAACAGTAATGAAGATACTTCATTTTACAGTAGAAGCCTTTCAGGATGAATTTCAATATAGTAACAAATCAGTATATATAATGCATATAAAAGTTATGCTACATTTGCATTTTTGATCACAATATAACATACATATTGAAAAAGTTCATTTTTATAGACAGCACATTTAGAATGTACTTTGTATTTTTTTACTTTTAAATCAGATATTAAATGCCTTTACTTGATGAAATGCCTGTGTGTTATAGCTACATCTTGTCTCCCAGTTAGAGTGTTTAGTAACCAAAAAGGATTTGTCACTTTTTGTACCAGCTTATGATTCCCAATTACACATATGAAAAGGTGGATGATGATTTTTAACCTCTTAGGATCCTGTTTTCCTTTCTCCATCCCATCTTTTCCAGGTCTATCATGTCGGTCTGTCAGTCTCTGTAGGAGTTGTCAGGGTTATCTGTCAGTGTCAAAGCCAGAGGAAGACATTCAGAAATACAAAATGTTATTCTTTAAGTCCGTAGGTTTGCTAGAAGGGTTTTAGAAGAAGCACAGAATAGACAGCAGAGGGGGCCAGGCTCTCTACATCACCAACCCAGTCAATTTATTACAGTGATTTTCTCTGGTGGACAGAGGTTCTCTGGTTAGCCCATTTAGTTATTATAGTGTTGTTCTCTTCCTGTTATTTTGCACTTACTGGGAAAAGCAATGGAAATTCAGGGGACTTCTTGGAGTAGCTTTTGTGATTCCACTTTCTCATACACTTAAAGAAAAAAAAAACCCACAAAGAACATAATCATTAATTTCCTTATGACTGCTTTTCTCCTGTAACACTAATGTGACCATGTTTTGAGAATGTAAAGAAACTCCTGTAAATATGAGGAGCTGATAATGCTGAATCAGACCATTTTCTATATAGCTAGAAATCCCTATCCATTGCCACATCAACTGCTGTTCTTGCAAAATAAGAAATTACATATAAATTCAAAATATTATATAATTTTTATGGGACACCATAATTTTTTTGGTGCATGTCTTTTTTCAAGTACTGTCTTAGTTCCAGACATAACGTTTATTAAAAACTACATGTAAAGTACTGTGTTTTTCTGTTTGTTTTTTTCTGCAGGCATGCACGTGTTAGTAATATGTGTCATGAACGATATCCTTCTGTGCCTTGGTGTCCCATTTAGTGTACAGTTCTTAGCTGTTCTACATTCATTTGGTCAGTATTTACTATTGCTGCCTTTGTAGACTATTATCTTACTTTCCTTTCAGCTGAAAACTGGTGTAGTTCTTAGCCCCAAATGGCCACTTGACTTGGTTATGTAAGATTCGGAAAGACACCAGCCTTGCTTCAAGTCTTGTCACGCTGGTGAATCAGTCCCTTTCCTAAAACCAAACCAAACAAACTAACAAACCCCCTTACCTTTAAAAAATACTGAGTTGGACATGGACTTACAGGAATAGACTCACTGTGACTACATCTTCAGCAAATGAGATACTTTGGGATATAGTTTTGTTTTTTACCTTATATGCTTTCTTGTAGTTGATTTTATTCTTGCTTTTTTAAAATGAAAATAGATCAAATGCAGCAAAATGATACATGCTACTTTTTTAAGGTGATGTAAAAGGTCATCTAGATGGTCATTCAGGAAGCGGACATTCTTCAGCTAGAAACTGAATTTTGTAGTTTGAAGTTAGTGAAAGGAAATGATAGTGGCATACATTTTTCATTAAATATGTCTACTATATCTTACAAGTATTTTAAAAAACAGGTATGGCATCAACATAGCTAAAATGATATACTGCAGCTGTCCCTGGATTAATGCAGTGAAGATATGACCTCTTAGAAACTGCCTGCTATGCACACTTGCTGTAGTTGCCCTATTTTAATCAATGTGATTTTAAAAAGCATAGGAAGAGGGACTGCACTTCTGATGAGGCATATACATTACTAAAAAAATGAGATGCACAATGAAGGTCTAATTAATTTATTTTAAAGGATCAGGGCTGGGAATTGTTGTTGTGTTTTTGGAAGAGTCAAAAGAGAATATCAGTCTTCTACGTGAACCACTGTATCTCCTCAGGTATAGGGGAGATAAAAACTGTTAGAGAGGTTTCTTCCACTTTATGTAAATCTTTGTAGTTTCTGATTTTTCCGGATTATATAACCTTAATGTGATCTTGTTCAACTAATGTAATATTGTTCTTTTGTTTTGAAATGTTGCTTTCACTTTTTTTTTAAGAAAAAAAAAGGTTATAAAAGTAGAAGTTGTTTTCTACTATAAATGTACCAGCAGAGTTCAGGTCATCATGCAAATGTAGGACAATGGCAGAATCATCGTGACATGTGTACAGAGCAGCTTGATAAGGTCTCTCAGCTGGTACAATGACGGGTTGCTTTCTTCCCTGTGTTAACACTGAAACATTAAACAGAATGGACACTGAATTTTGGTGCTTTGCTGATAAACAAGTTGAATGTACACTTGTACAGTGATGTATTGCAGTGTCCTTGTGTCTGTGAATGGACTTCTCACAGATTCAGAGGTAGGATTCTATATATAACCCACTGTATGTAGGGAGGTTGTGAACAGTTTTACAAATATTCTTCTTTGGGATACTGCTAGTGAAAAAAACCAATAAAAATGCAATTCACATCAGCTGCTGAAAATCTCTGATGCATTTTCTCTAATGTAGACAGCAACTTCCGAAAATATTTATGAGTCTGCTTTCTGATGAATGCTTGATATCATCCCTTAGGATATGATCTCTTTGTTGGATTAAAGGCACTAGTCCTTGCATTAAATGATGTTGGGTTTTTTCATCCTAATACTCTTTATATGTATCTCTTTTAGATGGTGCCGTCTATTACGGTGCTCAGCCTCCTTACGTTTATCTTCCCTATGAAACAGCTATTAGTTCACCAAACAAATTTTGAGATGATTTTCCTCCAACAGTTTGCAGGTTCTGAAAAATCCATTAATATCAAAACCAGATTCCCTTTGCTCTGTGTGTGTGTGCGTGCATGTATGTGTGTGGTATTTTTTATGTTGACCTGAAGATTTGTTTTACTACTGGACCTGTGTAGCTGGTTATGGGGCTGTATTCCCACTGTGCTGTTTACTCCCATGTTGTCTGATCCACCTGCAATCTAATTCACAGATAGTATCATAATTCATGATGTAATAGATCTTCCACATTGTTTGGTAGGGGAAACTTATTAAAGATAAAAACCTCATGTGGCAGTTGCCCTTTCAGCAGTCTAAGCTTTTGATTCTTGCTTTCCATCTTAAATGTGCACTGATTATGCCTTGACACCTCTCCTGCTACACATTTATTTTCCTGAGGTCTTTCTGACATGCTGACATGAAACTGGTTGCTCTTAGCTTTTGCCATTGCTTTCAAAGCATATGTTCTGGACAGTAAGTTTTCTTTCCTTTGTAGGTAAGTTTCATTTAGTGTTTGTTTCATTAAATATAAATTTTTTTTGTACAGAATATTTGCTACAAACATTGACTGATTACAAACTGTACTGCCTCAGTCTGCCATGACCACTTGTCCCAGATATCCCAGTTCTGTTATTTTGTAGATCTGTTGCAGATTATTTAATTAGCAAGATTTTATTTTGAAGATAGACAGAATTAGAATGTGGTTTAAAGGCAAATTCAAATCATTATTCATTCTGTCTTATTCTAAACATACATTTATGACATAGGAGAATTTTGAAAATTTCCTAGGTATCAAACATTTCAGCAGGAAATTATTTAATATTTTGATTGTTTCTATTTTTCTTGGCCTATTAAGTTGATCAGAAGCTTTAAATGTAGACTTTGATGATAGCTTTTTGCTAATCATGAATAAAATATTTCGAAAAGTCAATTACTTTTTAAGGCCAGAGCAAGCACAAAGTACTTTAAATCCGGGTTTTTTTCAGAATAAGTGATTATGTTACATAACCTAAGTAGAAGTTTAGATTTTTTAGGAAAGTAACTATAGAATAAGGAATGAGGAGTCTTAGCATGTCAAGGTTGACTTAGGTACTGTACACTGGCATCTGAGTAAACAGAAGTTTGAGCATAGTAAATAAGCAGAAAAATTGCTAAGGACCATATTCCATTCCTAGTGCCTCAGGTTAAGGATTATAAGTGATACTTGTGAAGAACTGAACTTTGCAAAAATATTTGTAATAATTGGTTCAACTGTTTCCTAACATGAACATCTATCTTTGATAGATGCCTGTGTAACTTATTTCTGAAAGTATTTTTCAAAGGCACAGTTCTGCAACTTCCATGGTGCTTATTCTACCACATACCTGCACATGCTGAAACACGATGCTTGGTAAAATTTAGGAAACTCAGATTTATTAAGAAGACATAGTTTTAGACATGGATTTGACATTTGTCAGAGGCAAGGTAGTTATCGTAGTGACTTCCTATCAGAATTACTTCAATTTAAGAATTTATTGAAGTTGCATACCTCTATGTATTTCAATTCTTATATTTATAATGGCAATTTGTTTGAAGAATAATAATGCTGGCTTTAGAGATTCTGGACAATATATTCCAGCTTCCATTTACCTTCTCAACGTATAGTTTAGGCTTATTGATAGGTCAATGGTAATTAGACATCTCTGCTTGTGTAGTCTTGTCCCCTGGGTCCTTTGTTCTCATTGCTTCTCTGAGAACTGCTCAGCTAGTGCCACAGAGCTGACTGGCTGCATCAGGGATGGGAGGTCAATCTGCTGTGCACTGGCTCTCACATTAGGAGAAATTGGACATAGTCCGAGGAAAGAATCATTGAGCCAAACTGTGCTGTCCTCTCCCCTCCAGTCCCTGACTGAGCTCTCCCTACTGTATTTCCCTGTGGTGCACTAGCAGCATCACATCACACTTCCCACCAGAACTGTATTCTACAACAGTGCTCCTTCCCCTTCTGCAGTCCTCCTAGGAGTCTCACACAAGGAGATGCAAAGAAGATACGCTGTTGAAAGAAGGAGATGAGTAGAAATAATGTTTTGCTACATTAAGCTATTGAGTTAATCTGTCTAAAAGAACAGCTGTGTGGGCCCCATTATCCTTGGTTGCCCTATTGTGCTGTGAGGGGATTAGAAGAGGATAAAGAATTTTTTTTTGAGAACCAGCCAAAATCTGTAGTTCAGGTATGATCAAACTTACATGACCAAGGGACACAAGGCCTATGGCACATTATTCAGTAGGCCCAGATTGCAGGATTGCAACATTGACAAGAGTTTTTTTTGGGAGATCCCCAAAGTTGTGACTGTGCAATGATGCAATGCTGGTGTTGATGCCTTAAGTTTTAATATTATCCATATTCTGTACTGCATTAGTATACAACTCTGAAGTTCGTATAAAGTGTTAGCAAGTTCTTCTCACAGTTCAGTTAGACAAAACAATCCTTTTCCAGCCCTAGAACCAAGGACACCGTTGCAGCTTCAGGCCCAAAAAGTGTGAACAACAGCAAATTGAGGAGTGCAAACTGTGAGGATAGGACTTCAAAACCTTCAAAAGCTGTAATAGGACAATTAACCCCAATGTGTAAATGGAACAAAACTTATAAAAGTGTGAAAACTTGTGATCAGTTGTCAATCCTGGATGTACCCTTGGCCAGGCTCTTGTACTGCCCAAGGTGTTCTTTGAAGGCCTTTTTAATAAATACCTACTTTATTCCTTTAGCACTATCTAGCCTCTGTTCTAGGTAGTCTCTCAAGGCATAAAGGTGAAGCTCACTCTCAGGGTGAATCAGTGGAGTCTGCCTTCATAATCATCGGCTTTGCTCCATCCCATCTGCATTAGCTGCAGTTCCCTGTGCTGTCTCCCAGCAGACCAGATTCCAGGATGGGAGCTGTGCTCAGATAGTCTGTGAGCTGCATGGGGCTGAGGAGCAACCAGCTGGCACTGCCCGTGGTAGCTGGTCAGACAGGCTGTACAGATGCAGAGAATAGTTGATTTGGTATGCACCCTCTCATGCACCTGCATTTTGCCACAACTGTCCTTGAACAAAATGAGTGAACATTTATTGTATCATACAGTGTTGTCTTGCAATCAGTTGCATTATTTCTTTCTTTTGAGAGCATCGGTTCAGTTGAGAGGGGCACTCTATTTCTTTGTGGCTGTACTTAGTTGATCCTGCATTTTCGTTTGGCACCTCCAAGATAAATTCAGTCTCTAACAGCTGACTGGACATGAAGTGTGTGTGGGAGAGCTGTCCTTGTGTGACTTCATATCTTAGTACAGAAGAATAATGGGATAGATACTGGAAGTATAGTAGTAAGGGTAAAGAGCCATGAACAATAAAAAAGTAAATCATACTAGAAAACCTTTTTTTAAAGATTTTCATGCAGTAATGTTTTATGTAATGTAAACTTTTAAGAACTAATTTAGTGCTCTACCTAAAAAAAATTAGTTTATGTTGCTCCCTCTGAAAGTTGTTGATTGCATTAAAAAGTAATTGTAACGACAGTAAAGAGAAGTGCTAAACCACTGATTTTAAGGAATGTAGCAACTAAGTGCTTCTAGAAGAACCTGCAGTACAAGTTAAATCTAACATATGTACTAGGGATGTAGGAGGAAGATTGAATGCTACATTAATTACATTCACAGATGGTCATAAAATTAGGATATAACAACAAATACAGAAAAGGTTATAATACAGAAGGACAGAAAGAGGTTGGAAATATGAGCAAGAGATAAAATTAGGTTCTCTAGAAATATGTAAATGAAAACATCTGAAACTATGCAAAATATGAATATTCAATGATAGAAAAGTGTTGAAAAGGAGATGTTAAAAAAGGTAAACATGACAATGGAAACTGATTAGGAATGTAGTTTAAACAAGACAAGCATACAGGAGAGAAGGATTAAGGTTGTGTGGGCAGCCATTGCACGAATGCCCTGAGGACACGATTGTCTTTCCTTTGCCTTTGCAGTGCAAAGGCTGCTGTTTGCATTGAGCTGGCCCTTAGGAAGGAACTTTGGGATTTTATACCAGGTGAATCATCTCAGCTCATTTCCGTATTTGAAGAATGGATCTAGAGCAGGTGCTGTTTAATTTAATATCTTATAGCTGTAGTGGTTTGTGTTGACTCAGCTGAGCCTTGTCCATTTGTTTTCAGGCTCTAAGATCAGCAGATCATTCCCTGTGACTAGAAGTATGTGTAGAAAAGAGGTACAGACTGTGGGACTGGCTTCATCCAGTTAAAGGATTGAACAGGAAAAGATATTTCTTAAAGCCAGATAAACCGTGAGGAAATAGGCACTCATCATGATGTGAGCACCACCAGGGTGGAGAGCTGATTGGGTGGGTATTCTTACAACCTGCATGGCTTCCCATGGTTTTGTACTGGAATGATTCTTTTTACCCCTGAAAAGAGTGGTAAAACCTTGGCAGATCTTCAGGAATAAACAATCCAGTACAGAAGATACTGGTGAGCAGTACAGGACACCCTGAACTTTGAGAAAAGAGGACAGAACACTTCATGTGAAGCAATTGTGCTTGCCTTTTAGCTAAATAGGGTTTCATGCTTGGACTGAAGAGATTTGTGTAGTCTGTATCCTCAAATAAGAAGCTATCTCTTTGAAGTGTATTTATGGGTTCTAAGTTAAAATTACACTTTACCATTTAACATAAAATACAGCGGTTTTACCTTCCTTTTACCTGTAGGCAAGACTCAGGAGTGTTTTCTTCCTTTAGTCATTTTTTATCTAGTTCTGTGAGATTATGTTTGAATTCTTATAAAAAAAGAAAAGAATAATGGTTACTGTTTTATTCTTTGATTATAAAATCATTAATATGAAGTTCAGAGTTGGAGAATAACTTTTCTAGTCAAAAAAGAGGCCTTGTTGGTGGACAGATGGAAAATATGAATCATAACAGCTTACAGAGACTGCCAGTTTATTGTTCAGGTGCCCAATAACATGAGCACAGCCAGTTTTTCAATAGCAGAACATAACTATTACTGCTAATGCAAGTTAAAAAGCACTGCACTGGGTGTACCATCGCATTCCAGAGGTGAGACCAGCACTAGACTGTTGAGGCTTGTTGTTGAGAGGCAGAGTGATGCCTTAGGTTTTAGCTTTTATATTTTTTAGCTCCTGTGCTGTTTTAGTGGGTAGTTTTAGGTTTCATATTAAGTGCTACTGAGTTCTCTTCACAGAATAGATAAACAAAGCAATTCCTTCTCTAGCTCGATACCAAGGACAACTTCCAGGCCCAAAAACAGCAGCGAAGTGAGAAGAAAATACCAGGAGGATGGAGCTTCATAACCTGAAGCTATGGTTGGATTTGATTGGAATTGATTCTAATATGCTAATGGACCAGAACTTATAAAAGTGTGGGACGTTGTGATCAGTTTTCCATTTTGTGACCATTTTGGGCCATCTTGGGTGTGGTCCGGCTGGGGTCTTGTGCAGCCCAGGTGTTACCCATTGAGGCCTTGTAATAAATATCTAATTTTTCCTCTTGCTCTGTCTAGTTTCTGTTCCAGGTCAGTGTCCAAAATGCAAAAAGAGAAGCCAGTGAATTTCCACTTGTGTGGTATCGACACATTGTCAAAAGAACCCCAAACCAAACATGGAAACATCTCCCTGGAAAAGCTTTAACAGTTTTTTTGTGTTTGTTTGCATTTTGCTTGGGGTTTTTTTGTTTGTTTTGTTCTTGTTGGGGGGGAGGGGGTAGGTAGGGATTTTTTTCTACTATACCAGAAAATCATTAATGATTGTGGGGACCCTGGTTTTGTGATTACATGGATATCCTATTCATTACTGTGCAATCACTTTGGTCTCTTCCATGTCTGACTGAATTTTCAGTGCCTTAAAGGATATTTCTAAGTGGGCTGGAAATTGACTGAGATGCACAGCAATTCTCTTGACAAATTTCTTCAACTATTTAACTACTGGTGTATTGGCAAAGCAATTACATGGCTGTGAACTGAAACAGTCTTCATGTTACATGCTGACGTGTTTAGATCTCCAACAGCACACACAGTTTCACCTGTTTTCTTCATCAGGGCATTCAGTTCTGCAGTAACAGATACATAAAATGGATGTGTGGGATTGACAGTTCTTCCAGGTAGCAAATGTCTGCTGCTGCAGCTGGGACACAAAAAATTCCTGCAGTGGAAGACAAAGTAACTCATCATCTCAGGAGGCACAGAGTAACTTACTGTCTTTAGTTTGTATGTTATTTACAGCCAGAGAGTTTAAGATGGATGAAATAATTTAGCACTAATCATCCGAGTTTCCTTAGCTTGGTTTCTTAGCCTTCACATAACTTCCTTAAACAGTTTTACTGGTCTTCTTTTTAAGATGTTGAAAACTAAAATGCTTCTATACTTAAGAACAGTCCCACTGTGTTACCTGGTTTTTATCACTTGAATTTACATATCATATGAATTTGTCATAAAATATGCACATTCTGGAAAACATCTCTTAATTCCTGATAGCAGTCTTACATTTTTAAAGCATTGTTCATTCTAAATGCATTTTTGCTCTTTTGCAAAGGTATGAGTTTATTAGAAGTAATAGGTGGATGGAGTGGGAGGAGGGCAGAAATTGCATGATTTCATATACAAATGTTTTTTAGTGAGAATCTGAGCTAACAAGAACACGATTTGTTCTACTGAAATGGTGCATAAAGATGTGGCCTTATCATTTACTAAAATTACCAACTGGTCTTATCGATTAGTAGTCATTTAACTTTCCCTCATCAGTCATTGTCTGCAGTAGCAGAACCCAAGGGGAGGTTGTGGCATCTGCTGGTCTTGTAGGAAGTAAATCTTTTAAGAACTAGTTTATAGGACTTGCTGGGTGTGTCCATTTTGGCCTGGGCACCGCCCCTGGAAGTTTCCAGAAACTGCTTCTGGGAAGGACTTGCAGGTCATGACACTTCATTAAGCAGATACAGAATAACTTGTTCAGAGGGAATTGTTTTTCTGAACACCAGTTTAAAGCTGATATATAATTGTTTTGCCACTTTATTGGAATTATTCTTCCAAACTCTTTTGGCCCGTTTCTCAGTAATTTAGCCTTCCCATGATTAACGCAAGTTTAGGATTTAAACCTGGGGGATTTCTCCCCTTATTATCGTTAGAGGTATTAGCCACTAAATGTTTAAATCTTTTCTATGAATCCTTCATATATATATTTAGTTAAAAGACTAGACCATACTGACATTTTTGAATGTTATTTGCTGTTATATTCGCACCCAAAGAGGCAGACTCGATAGTGTTTCTCCAACTTGTATGAGTGAGAAACATTTGCATTGTGCCCTAATGATTCTAGATCTCCAAGGTTACCTAAATCTATGTGCAGCTGGGAAAGGCATGCCCTAAGAAGGTAGTGAAATCTTCTGAAGAATACTGTGTTTCCACTTGTTATTATCCAGCTATGTATCCTTCAAAAAGAGTTGAATGTTGTCATTGAGTAAGGCCTTCAGTCCTATTCCAGTAGTTAAGGACATTCCATGTCTCTTACAGGTGGTGTCAGACAGCTACATTTACATCTTTGGTTAGGCTGCAGCTTAAAACACAGAATTGCATGGGGATTATGCATACTTCAGTGTAAAATGGCCACTTTATTAGGTGTTAGTGGTGTATATGTGATCAATCTTCATGAGTAATTTTCATATTAATTAATTTGAGACAATTATGAATTGATGCCATGCTAGGACTGAGCTTTTTGGCGTAGGATTCAAGTTCAAATTTTTACCAGAGCAACAGCCTTCCTTGAGGAAGAAGGACTAATGGATTGAGGAGCTCTCACCTGTTCACTCCACCAACATGCTTATGTTTTGGAAACTCCCTAAACCTCAAAAAGCACTTAGGGTCCCAACACTACTTTGTTAGCCTCTCCTGCAGTGCTGCTGAGGCCAAGAGACAACTAGCTGCTGTGTGGCACTTCCTCACTTGTGATTGTGTGTTAAACCAAGTGGTTGCTCTATTAGTGCAATTCCACCACCCCTGAGAGATGATTGAGCTTTCCCCCTCCCCCATTATTTGTGTTCATTAAATGGAGCCATAAGTACTCCTTCTCAGTAGCATATTGGAAATTTTTAAGTATTTGAGTGATTCCTGCATGTGGAAACACTATGAAATCATACTAGTGACAGCTTTCTTTGACCACTGTGCTTGTTAGCAGAGTATTAACCTATTTGGACAGGCACTCTGGGACAAATTCCTGTTGTATTGCTTCTGAGCTCTCAGTTCATGTTGATACAGTTGAATACTATTAACATAAATTTCCTATTAAGCCATATCCATGTTAAGGTGAAATTAAAAAAATCTGCAAATGTGGTTTGTTACAAGATATTAAAATAATATTTTAAATTTCAAAAATTAATTTTCTGCTCAAGAAATTAGCTTCCTCCAAGCTGTTTTTTATAGATTTTTCCCTACCATGTTCCTGTACTGCCAGGCACTCTTAAGCATTTTGCTGCAATATTGTTGCTGGAGCTTCTCATCATCAGAGTGTGGTGTTATAATCGTAACTTATTTGCTGGATGTAAATGGATAGTAGCTGAAACCAAATTTCTTTTCACCTGTATAATCAAAAAATATTATTTGGATTCCTAGAGGTGAAAGGAGGCAAGCTGAAACTTCATCTTTGAAGAGAAAATTTCAGAGGCACTTTGTCACTGTCATGTCGTGGTGCAGACATCTGTCAGACTCTATTACAAATCCAACTTTCTTATTCGATGAGTTACTCAATTTGCAAATTGAGACCTCTCTGCTTTGTTAAAAATTATCACTGCTCATCCGAAAACCCTAAGTGTTTAAAAGTATAAGATGACAGCTTGAACGCTTAGGGATGTGGACTCTCCTTATAAGGACAAATTACCTTTCTGGATGTCACATTTAAATGTTTGGCTGCCTATCATCTACAGGGAATTTAGCATGATAAATCTTTTTAGATCTCTGAGAGCTGAGGAATTGTAAGTGAAGTGCACGAAAGGTGTTTGAGGTTCAGGTTTTTTTGTGTGCATCTTTTACAGAGTAGGCTTCAATCGTCTCTGGATGCAAGTACGTTAACTGGAAGATATTGCTTGAGGTCATCTCTTTTATTCAAAGATTTGAAGATGTTGTCTTCCTTTTTCATCTAAATAAGGATTTTGTTTTGTTTTGTTTTTACTAAATTAGGCTTATTTCTAGTATGTACCAGAGTGGATGAACCTAAAGATTAAAAGGTTAATTTTTCAGTTGTGTAACAAGCATACAAAGGTAGAATTGTGGGATGGATCTGGCCCCTCATTTCAGTGTGCCATTTTGTAATTTCATTGTTAATCCCAGTAATATTTTCTATTCATAGAAGAATGAAAATATATGGGTTTTTTATTATTTACATTAAAAATGGGTGTTGATATGGATTCTCCTGTGGCAACAGAAAACTTGTTCTCATTTCTTATTTCTTGGATGTCTTGCTATTGCATTTTTGTTGAGATAAATAATAAGTTTTAGTATTACTGATGTAATTCTTGGGGAATATATCCCATTTGCTGGGTGCCATTCATCTGTGGGCATTCTGATTCCATCCAGATGCATTATTATGCACGTTTTATTTAGGAAGTAGGTTACTCTCTGAGGAAAACAGCTTTGCTCTACTGACATATACCACCAAAATTTCTATAACCCTTTGAGGGATTGTTCTGGTTTAGGACATCTTCAATTTTGCTTAGCGCTGTCCTTTTTTTTCTAGCATCAAAACTGAATGTTTTTTCTTGGCTAATTACTGTCTTCAGTTCTGGGCCAGCTGTAGTTTATTCCTTCGTGGTTTGAATGAAGAAGGAAAGGAAGCTTTCTCAGGCCTGAAATATCCTTAGGTTTGGCTGCTATAGAGAAGAAGAGCACAATAGGTTGCTTTGTTCTTTAGAGACCTCAGAGGTGCAACAGCTTTATCCTTCCAGTACCAGGGATGCTTCTTAGTCTTCTACCAAACTAATTTGTCTAGAGGTTGAGAAAATCTGAGAGTGAGTTCATTGATTGGTGTTGGTTTTGTTTTAACCTCTAGGCTGTTACAGCCAGTATCTACTGCCCATAATACAGTGAGCACCCCACAGCTGCTCCGTACCCTCTCCACACGGACACCAAGCCTTTGGGAGTTTCAGAAGCACCCCCATATGTGTGTGATCCTGTGCCCAGCCTGACAAACAGTGTCTCAGATGGCACCAGCTCAGGCCTGACCCTGAGGTGAAGGGAATTTCCCTTCTGAAGTGCTGTCACTTCTCTGCTTTTCTGAGAGGAGCCCTTGCAGGTTCTGGAAATAGTCGGTGCTAGATAGTGGAGCACATAAGAGGTTTGTGGCAGAATCCCAAGAGTCTGTGACTGAAAAGAACTTCTGTGGTGGAGGAGCATATCTCAGCACAACTCAGGTGGGAGACAGCAGGTGGGTGTTCAGGCCTGTCAAAAAGAAGCCTTCTTCTACTGAAAGGCTTAGGCTTCCCAAGCCTGCTTCCAGATCTCTTGGCAGTGTCACCTTTCACAAAGCAATGAATGTCACTTCCTTGCTCTGCTTACAGTATGCAAGCAAATGAAGCAATTCAACAGCACTGTAAAAGAAGCTAGAGCAGGTTACTTTTGTTGATCATATTAACTCCTTAAGGAAATCAGTACTGAAAAATTAAACAGTGAGGGGAGTGAAGTGGCATTCCCAATACATTGAGTCCTAGGAATGTGAAGAGCATGTCACACCAGCTATAATTGCTTTTATTTTGACGATACGGTCTGAAAACCAGGAGACTCAACTGTGACTTTTTTTTTTTTTACTGGAGCTGCACCTTAAAAATCTGAAGGTTATCACAGTACAGAAACAATGTCCGCCCGTCCTTCCTAAGTTACGTAAGTCCTATCTTTACAAATTTGGCTGCACACTACTCAAAATATGACTTTTCTTAGGCTGAACAGCATATGAGTGACAGAACTGAGGCTAAGCCTAGTTCCTGGTTGCCCTTTTAGTGCCCAGACCATTGAGTGCCCTCTTTCTCTACAAATAATTTATATGTGTAATACTGCTTCCCCCTGTGAAATAGCATATTAGCTAAGAAAAAAACCCACCCAAATATTGCAGAAGTGGCCAAGGCTCTGTTCACTCTCCCCACTGCTTGGAAATGCAAACAGATATTCAAATGCATTTCCAGAAAACAGTTGTTTTGGAATTACATTGTACCAATGTCACCATCTTGTGACCTAGGCAGTTTGAGGAGTATTTCATGCCTTGGAAGAATTAGAAGCATAAAAGACTGAAAATACTAAAATACAAGTGTTTAAGGTACTACATATTAGTTTATTCTGGAAAATCATGAGGCAGATGTTTGAAAGGTAGAAATCTATGTCTTAAATGAGAAGCAAAAGAAATGCTAAGCATGAAGGAGAGTGGTGATGGAGAAGATATACAAAAGGAAAAAAAAAGGGCAAACAAGTGTGCAAGGAGAGGGATAGGAAAACCAGTTGGCCCAGTGTAGCAGCAGACTATTGAGGAAGGAGGAGAATAGATAGCTGGAGACCAGTGATGAAAGGAACATAATTTTGACTTTTGAAATCCAAAATTGCTTTTCAAGACTATTTTTTCACACAGACAGAAGGGACATTTCAGCTCTTTTGCAGAGAGAACATGCATATGTGTAATTTTTTCTGAAATATGGTTGATCTTTGATGCTACAAACAAAAGCATATGTATGTTGTTTGGCTTTCATATATTCCTACACATATGCCATGGTTTTCTAATTTACTTTTCTATTGTCTAAACAAACTAGATAGGGTGGATAAACTATCTTGTTCAAAATTGTAACATGAAAATTCTGTTTCGTCAAAGTTATATGCCTTTAATTTTACAATTTTCCTGGATTCCATGCTTGGTTATTTTTTTGTACTTACGAAATAACATTAATTTGGTTTGTTTGGGTTTCACTGAATGTATGCAGTATTGAAAACTATTGCTTTAAAATTTCTGTTTTTCCTTCTACAATGTCCTACTAGCTTATTTCAGGGAAAAAAAGCAAGCCTCCTTTTTAAAGAAATCGATTTGATTTCAGTGTCTGTAAATTTTTTAACATATACAGTTGAGTCAGCTGTGTGGGGTATCATGGGCTTCAGTGGTTACACTAGTCTGAGGGGGGGGAAATGATATCACAAGAATGGAAACAAATGTGTTCTCTCACTCTGATCATGAAGCTTTTAATTCCACACTTGGGGAAACAGCAGGATTTACTGGGGTCAGTTGTACTCCACTGGGATATGTATTATTAAAGTGTGTATATATGTGCATGTAAGTGTTGCAGGGAAGAGTAGAAGGTCAGATCATACTTTGCAGTTTTATTACATTGCATTAGATTTACCTTTTAAAACTTACTTGTTCTCAAAATCAGACATAAAACATCTCCCCCTCCCCCAAAAGCACATGTATTTGCTTGATAAATATTTAAATATTTGCATTTAACTTTCATGTGCAGTATATATGATTATTATATGCAGGAATAGGAAAATAACCATGCAGATTTTTTCATTTTAAAATTACTTTTACTGCTTTTCTCCTGTTGAACCTTATTTGCCTTAATTTTTATAATCAGTTTAGGAAGTCATTTTTTTGACATCTCTTGCAGAACTTATCCTATGGTGCCTGTATGTTTTTTTGTGTGTGACACGTGAGCTGGATTTCCTTTCCTAATGTTTTCTATTGCATACCTGCCAATGGTTGGAAACTGTTGGGATGCCCTGGGTTCAGAGTCAGCACCTGCAGCAGGGTTACCTGGCAATGTCTGGGGCACAAGGGGGCTCCCTGGACCTACTGCTCAGATTGGAGGAGGAGGGGGAAAATGTTGGTGCAAAGGCTCTTCTGGGCTGCACCAGGGAGCAGCCTGCCACATGTTTGCTGTGGAATCAGCAAAGCACAAAAATTACTTAAAAGCAACTTTTATGCAGTCACATTCTCCTCTTATCCTGTGCTTTGTTCTTGAAGGTGATAGCAAAAGGGAGGGCTTGTGTGCACTGAAATTCAGAAGCTGTTAAAATAATGCAGTGCTTAGAATCACTTCTTTGAGCGTAAAACTGTATACACCCGGCTCACAAAAATGTGAGACTGCTTTCAAACTTCATGCTTTCACCTTCACTAGTACATTAGAAAATGTGATATGAAGCATCCACTGCAGTTATATTTACATTTTCTTTCTATTTTTATTTAGATTAATATGAGAGGAACATAATAATTTTAATATACATTTTACTTAAGGCTGGACAAAGCTGAGAGAAAATGTAATATATACTAGATACATAAATGGCAGAAGGATCCATCTGCTCTGTCCATATCCTATGTTTTTCATTCTGCCTGGAGAATTTGAGCGACAAAAGGAAATTATAATAGTACTTTTTAAAAATTCTAACGTTTTTTCCTATTTCCTGAACAATTTACACTGATTGGATTGCAGCCTGAAATTTCCATTTTAGCTGCTGTTGCTTTGAGTAAAACAATTACTTTTTATTAAAAATGTCAATTCAAATGATTATTTAAATCTGGCTTAAAAAAAAGAAAACTCGTTGCTTCTTGCTGTTGTGTTGCATGGGATTCTGTGCTATGGAAACTAGTCATAATTTTATTGAATTGATTTAATTGGTATTAATGAAAATTACATGTGTGTGTAAAGGGAGGATACAATTCCTTTAGGGCCTTAAATTGTCCTGAAGCACATGTGCAATTTCCATTACTCTTGATGAGAGTTGCATTTTTCTCAGCAGTGGGAATGAATTCCTTGGGACCAGATTGTGGATGACCTTTGTGGAAGTGGTAGCATAATACTTTTTTGGCATGATCATTTGCAGTGCTTAGAATGGGGTCAGAGTCATGACCCAGGGAACAGGCAGGGCAGCACCCCAATTCTTTCTCCTCTTCACCTAGCTCTGCACTGGCAGCTTGCAGAGCTCACTGCCTTTCTTTAAGCGTTCTGTCCCCATTCCTGAGATCTTGAAAGGATTTTAGGAACTCCAAACTGAAGGAAAACCCTGACCAGGCTCCTCATCTTTTAGAAACTACTGGGTACTCTTCATGTGTATGAAACTGCAATTCCAGAATGAGTTATTTTAATTTCTAAAACATTTTCCTAATATTTTAGCCATGTTGGGCAGTTACAATGATTTGTAACAGCAAACTTATAGAAACAATTAACCTGGTGTATGAACCTTGGGGTAAAGATAATGCAGCTCTTTGTGCCCTTCCTATGTGCCCGTCATCAAATTCGTGTTACGTAACATCCTTTTAGGTGTAGATCTTCATAGATCTAGATATAGATACTTTTATGAAATTGATATCACTGCTCTGCATTGTTAATTCAGTCATAGTAACTAGTCTGGTTGCAGTAAGTTAGTTCAGTTGCTGTAAATAGTTCAGTGTTTTTCTTTTAGTCTTCATTACAGAGATACGTAACTTGTCTTGGTCACAGGCATGAAATGAAATGGGAGATTTTAGCTTCTTTTACCAGAAATGGCAAAATGGGAAACTCTAAACAATCTTAGAAACTAATGTAATCCATTATTATGACAATTCCTGGTGAATTTGGTTTATGAAGTCAGTGTTTTGATTTGAACTTTCGGTACTATCCTGTTCACAAAAAAAATAGTTATGAAGTTATATAAAGTTTGATAAACATGATAATAGAGGGGGACGATTTCTTTTATAACTTCTTTTGTTGACCATAATTTCTTGGTTTTGGCAGTGTATAGTCTGTGCTGATGGATCTAAGCATAATTTAATCACAAAGGCTGCATTTCTAACTCTTCCTGCTAATTTCACTGTTTATGGAAATATATTCCTTGTTGCAGTAATATGCACACTGAAGTATAAGTATGTAGGGACAATGGAATGAGTTGAGGGATTTACTGATTTAGTTTGAAATACTTTTTTTTGTAGTGTTTATGCAATGGAAGTTAGTAAAGCATTAGAATTTCAGTCAGTCCAACCATTGGCAGTGATTTATAACCAGAGTTTTAAATGAAATTGGGAATTAGGGGAGAAACATTATTTTCTAGTCAAGTCAAGCAGCTGTGTTTTGAACTAGGGGTATTTCTTCTTGACTTATACCCAATCTGTGTGATCAGGCACTCCATTCTGAAAGAGCTTATAATTTTAGCAGTAATTGCCATTTAAATTCCATTCCTTCCAGTTAAAATGATGAGAGGAAAATGGAAGATAAACAGATGCTCTGACAGTGTAGATAGAGCCTAACAGATCCTCAGACCCCATGTAAGGCACCAGAAGTTCTTCCCAAAGAGCATTCATGAGTGAGATCTTTCCTTGTATGTTTTTTATTCTGTGATGCTGTATTAAAGTGTTTGTCTCACCAGTAAGCAATGAGGGCATTTTTTTTCTCTTTGCGCATAATGCATGCCAGTTATTTCAACTCTGCTGTGAGGAGGAACTTCACCGCAGAGCAGCTGTGTCAGGCCTCTTCCTCGCTGGCAGAATTGCTTCCACTGTGGCCATGGAGCTGCCTGGGTGCAGGGCAGCAGAACTGCCACCTTGAATCCCTGCTGCATCCCTACTGGACCTGCTCCCATCTGCTCACACAAGGCATGAGCGGAGAATGGATGAATTCTTACACTCCTCGCAGGAGTTTGGATAGAAATAGTTGTTTCTGTACCAATGTAAAACAGAAAAGCAAGAGGATAGCAGTTATGTGGTCTAAACTGTGGACAGAGATTCAGCACAGAAAGAATGATTAAAGGAAGTACGGCAATGTTGACAATATACAGGATGGGCTTACCAAAGGCAGATCTTTCTCATCTACCTTGTAGAAGGCTTGTTTGATGCATCTTTCTCTTGAAAAAGGAAATTTTTATGGTCAGACATTGAATAAACATGAAACAAAGTTCCACGTGACAATAGTTTCAGTTAGAGATTAAGAACAACAACTCTGACATGGCAAAGCTTTAGTTAAAAGGATAATAACAAAAGTTTATCAATTAAAAGCAATGGGGAGAGAAAAAGTAGACATGAAATTCCAGAAAGAATGATTTTAGTACCACCTTTACTTTTTTTTTTCCCAATATATTCCAGGAATACTCCTTTAGAGTTTGTTGGTAACGTGACCTATAGGGGTATTGTAAAATATAAAACAGATTATCGAGCAGTAAAAGCTGGATGCCTTTTACAATAGGAATAACAGTAATGGGATGAGATCTAATAGGAGCAGTAAGATCATGCAAATAATGATGAGTATTACTTTCACAAAGGCTTATTCGTTGGAAATAAGTGTAAAATGATAAGATTATTTTATCTGGTCACCAGACTAAAAGCTTCATGTGATCTTCAGGTATAAGAAAATGAGTAATGGCAGATTTAGGGTGAAGCAACAAAAATGCTTGCAGCGAAGGGATGTGGAACTGTTAATACCATTGAAGTCTGGCTGAGTGAGACATGTCCATATAGAATAGTGTCTGCAGTTCTGGGTGAAGCAGAGAATGTGAACAGAGGTCTCCTAAGAGAAAAGGTTGCAATAATATCACTGAAAATGAAGATGCCCTGTTTTCATGTTACTCTTGGAAGATGGATAAGTTGAGGGGAAAAAAAATGGCCGTGAGGAAAGACACTGAAAATGGAAGAAAAATTTCTAGGTATTTAGAAGAGTGAGACTTTGGAACAGCCTACCTGTAGAAGCAGTGGAAACAAAGCATGAATTTCAGAAGTGGATTATGCAATGCATGTGACAGAACTTGACACAAGAAAATCCTTGGCCATTTTGCTGGAGACATTTCCAGGTGGCCCGTAGTGATTGCAATGAGAATGAAGTATCCACTAAGTAGAATTTCAAGCATCTTTATACAGGTGACCCAAAACTGCAGCCTGTTGTTTCTTCAGCAGAATATAATTCTGCTGTTTGAGCTTTGTGGAGAGAAAGGGTTGGTGTCTTAGAAAGCAAGTGAATCTAAAAACATTCATCAAATGTAGTTCAGGAAAATAAGTTACGTGACATTGAACCAGAGGAATTACCCTCTTGAATAGGAATAGAAAGTAAATGAAGATTGACAGCAAGAGGCAGTACTTAATGATACCAATATTCAAAATCAATAAAAATATGCTGACAGGTGAGCTTAACTTAGTGAAATTATGCAAGCTGTTTATGAGACAAATTTATAGGCACTGCATATAATGGAAATTAAAACCAGTGAACAGAGAATGAATCTGATTATACTAAATTTGTAGGTTTTGCAATCATTAATGGGTAAAGAAACAACATGAAGTGACCCAGAGGTAAGAGAAAATATGCACAGGATGGAAAATGAGGTTTTCTTAGGAGAATATGAATGGATAACCATATGAAAAAGTAGTCTGAAATACGGATATCCAGAAATATTCAGTGTTCAAGAGACTCATGAAACACCATAATGTCAAAATGGTTTTTTGCTACTATTTGCAGTTGCCACATGGTTGACAAAAGTAAAGTCGAAGTACAACTCAGCTTTAGATGCATCCAAACATACACTAAGCACAATTTACTGTTGAAACTTCCTACTTTTGTTTATTTCTGGGAAACAGTTGTGTTCAGTTATTACTGCAAAGTGTTTGATAAAAGGAAGAGAAATACTTACTTAGATATAGATAGTTGGAACAAAATCAGCTTGTCAGGTACTGACACTGTCAGCTTAGAAGCATTTGAAAATAAGGTACTTGAATAAGGTTAAGAATATGTCTATTTCCAATAAAATGGAGGAGAATTAAGGAAAACTAAAACTGAATGTAAGAGTTCAGTATTGTTTTTGTTAATAGTAAATTAATTTAATGTGTGGGGACAGCAAGAAGAATACTTCACTAAAGTCTGCAAAATACTTTCACTTTTGCCCTTCTTTATTCATTAGTTCAAAAATTTCAAAAAACTTTTCCTTATGAAATGAAATATTTCAGGCTTGTTTTTTAGCAGTTTGACTGAAATCAATTCAACTACTTATGAGTTATAAGAGACAGAAAAACAGTGTTCCTATTGCAGAGTGAGTCATACATCCTCTTTGATCAGGACTTTGGTTTGTTGAGTTTTTTCCTTTTCAAGTGCATCTCGGGCTTTGGCTTTTAATCAAATTAACACAGCCCATCAAGGACCAAAATTGGCAGATGGAAAATCTGTCAAGTCCATTCAGAAAATCACTTCAGGACATGTTTGGTTGATCTCTACAAGGAAGTCTATTACTACTTAACAACTTGCCTGATCCTGCCTCTGAACCATTGCAATATGCTAATTTTTTTCACCTGCACTTTCTGACCAGAGTTGGCAGTCCAGCTGTATTACTACATCTGTATATTGCAATGTTCTAAAATGTTGTCTGTGATTTGTTATCGACAACAGAATAAGATGGCCATACTTAAAAAGAGGAGAAAGGGTAATATCTTGTGGCAACACTGATCAATTTTATTATTACCTTGTGCAATACATACATTTGCTGAGAATACTTCTGGTTTTATTTTGTATTTTCCTTCTATGTCATTGCACATTTTGTTAAAAGGATAATGAAATCCCCATGAGAATAAGAATGCTGCTTCAATTATAAGTTACTTGGTTAAACTTGGTTTCACCAGAAAAAGAGTGAAAAAGCTTGATGTGATTTGAACAGTACCCAAACCATAGCTGGCTTCTGTCTTGCCACACATCCTCTCCATAACCTCAATGATTTGTGATTACTTTCTGATAAGGGTGTCTTCACTTCCCTTTTATGGTATGGGAGGAATATCTGGATATACCAAGAAAGATGAAGACCAGGCAAGGACTGACGCTAGGAACATAATTCATGTATTATGGCATTGAGTCTCTGCGTACGGGTTGCTGAACTTCCTCTTGGGAGAAGATGATATTCAAAAGAAGCTCATAGCTTCTTGAGTTGTCCTTGCATGTTGTGTATGGCCTGCAAACAGTGTGGACACTCTGGGTCATGAGTCTCCACTGAGATGTATCAGTGTTGCAGAGAAATTGATTTGTTTTGCTGTTCTGTAGCATCATTTCCACATTATTTTTCAGACCTTTGGATGCTGTTGTGTGTGACATCCATAATGCCTGATGGCATTACTGTGTCTTGTTCTGGGAACCCATCCCTGCTTAGTTTAATTCCTGGAGAAGTTTTGGGGGAGCTAATTTTTCAAGCAGATGAACTGGTCTGTGGGTGTTAGGTCTGAGTGTGCTGAATAGCTGTCGATAGGAGAAATGATTGCTGTGCTCAGACCCGTGTGGACTGGCCAGTGCCTGACTAAATCCCTCAAGAGCTGAAAGATAGTAGAAAAACTAGAAAGGAACAAACCATGTATGCCCAAGGACACAATTGTGGACAAACAGCAGCAGTTTTTTGGAGAGGTTTGTAACATTTCTTTCCCATACATAGGAAGAACCTTCCAAAGGGGCAGCACGAAGCTTTCCTGTGGAAGCATTTTGCAGTGCAGCATTTATTAACTTTGCCTGCCAGCTCTTAAGTTATTTTGACAAAAGCTTTATTATGGTTTAAAAATAAGCCTGTACATAATGGTCCAAAACTTGTTCTCAGTTACATGAGTTATCATTTATTCCCTTGACTTCAATCGGCAAATGAGAGCAAAATGTTCTCCTTAATCTTGAAAAAGAAGCAGTGTTAATAGCAAGAATTATTTTGTTTGGTAAGGATGATTCAGCCAAATTTTAAATTGTATTGGTTATTCTCTCGAACATGTTCTATATGACATTAGTTTGAAAGAAATGGTATCACTGCCAGCACTTTGAAAGACCAACAGGAAGCAGCTCCTGTAACAAGGCTCTTGTATATTCATCAGCTGCTGTATATTACATACTCCAAATTTCATGAAAAAATGGAGATCTCTGATAACACACATTTTGAAGAGGGATTTACATTTAATAAATGTTTACAAGTATTTTCATAAACTCAGCTTATGACAGTGTTGGCTTCATGTGATTGATTACTCAAATGTTGCCTTTCCTCAAATATAGATTGTGCAGTTGTCTCTAGGAGTTATTTATATTTCCTAGTATTTATGATCTGCAAGGCAGCTTAGTTATTAACATTAGTTATAGCTATTTCTGTAGATATTTATCTGAGCCACAAGTTTTTGACACATTTCTTTTTCTTTAACAAGCAAAGCATATCTGCAGCTATAAAAATATTCTCTGATACAGAGAAATATATATACAATACACCTATTACCTAGAAATACTCTAGTGAGGGTGAAGTTTTGATTTCCAGTAGAAAAAAGTGTAATATGCAAGCAAAATGCCATTGTAATAACATTGAAGAAAATTTAATTTAATTTCTTTTTCCTCTGGTTAGAGACTTTTTTGGTTACAGATAGTCTTCACCCTTCTCCATATATCACTGTCTTCTTTGGGATGGCAAACTAATTGACAAGCACCTTACTGAAAATAATTTAGTCTCAAGTAAAATTTTCAATTTATGATTGAACTTGCCTGTTTTGAATTTAGTTATTTAGCTGCACAGTAAATGTATGCATAATATGATATTTCAGATTTTAAAAACAGTGTTGCAGTGAGATCCTAACTAAAAGTCTTTAACTAAAAAACTTTACCTGAATGTGACACAAGGGCGATGTGCAGTGATCAGGGTGTGGTGTGCAGCAATTGGTCCCAGTGACCAAGATTAATGAAACTCACATGGGTTTTAATTAGTGCAGCTGCAGTCATCAATTATCTAGAGAACACAAATATTGTTATATTTTGGGAAATTCTTGATTTATTTTATTCCACTGGCCAGTAGATTTAGATGAATGAGTTCTCATCATAAACATTCTGAGAAAAACTGCCTGAGGCCATGGTTTATTATTTAGGACACAATCAGTAAGACTGAGCGCTACTGAAGAAAACATTGTAAACTGGTCTCAGTATTAATTTGGAAAATTTGCTGAAATGTGTGGCCTTGTATGGGTCGTCAGAAACATTAGAGCATCTCAAACAAAATACAGAACAATCTGTCAGGCGGGGAATGTGCAAGGATTATTGTCCAGCAGCTGATCCATAACAGAATGTCAGTGCATGTACACTTAAAGCAAGTATCAACAACATTTAATTTGACACATAATGTGGTCTTCTTTTATTATCCTTTAAGTGCATGTCTTAGAACACTGAAGACTGGACAAGTAAGTAGGGGAAAGGAGCTGAAACATGACAACCCTTAGCAAGTCTGAGAGAAATTGTAATCTAGAGCTTTTCAGAGGTATATGCATTTTCAAGGCAACTATTTAAAATAGATGCAAGGAAAAAGAATGGGAGGAAAAAGGAAACATGATTAAAAATTCCTTACTATAATTTAATTTGAAAATGTGGCTTCTCTTAATGTGGTCTGAAACCTGTGTACAAACACTTAAAAATAAATTAATATGAGTGCTAACTACTAGGAGCAACATCTGCATCTGTCATTTAAATTAAGAAAAGGACACCACTATAGACATAAACGTTTTTCAAAAAGTTAAATGATAGTTTGCCTGCATGTACTTTTTTTTTTCCTGAATGTTTTGCTATAATTTGCATTTGTCTATTCTCACCCATGGAAAACAAGTTAGGTGCACAATGCTGCTCTAATCCTTGCTCTTATTTTTCACCCAACCAAGCTACTTAACAAGGCAATCCTTAAATATGTACAAGAACATTAAAATTCATTTACTTAGAAGAGAAGAATGGTTCAAACCATTACACTTCCATGACCTAATTCAGAGACTTTTTTCTCCCTCTGTTTTCATCCTTTCCTCTTTCCTCCTGTTTCCTCCTGTTGAAATTATTAGCTGAATTCCAGGTCAATGTAATTCTAGAGAAGATTATTACTTTTGTTGGGGCATAGCCCATTGTCCCTAGAAAGGGAAGATGTTTACATACTGCCAGCATACTGGAGTGGAGACTGTCTTGTTACCCAGCCTTGCACAGTAGGGCATATGTATCTGATGTCCTTATTTCTCACTGGTAGCTGTCACACTGACAATTGGAAAATGCTGTAATTTCCTTAGTTTGCATTATTTTTATATCCCCTATTGTTTTTACACATGACCTTTACCTCTCCATTCTCCAATTAGCAGAGTGAAAGCCATTGTTCATTGAGCAGAGGTATTTGTGCCCAAGGGTGCAAAATTTATTTTCTGTATGTGCTGTTGTGGGTGGTGAGGGTTCTTTAATACTAAAGAAATAAACCTTCATCTTAACCTTTGTTTGATTCAGACTTTATTGAATTTGGGCAGGAACTTCCATCAGCTTGTGAATAATTGTCGTACCAGCAGTCAGTGAATGTTTATATAGATGGTTGTGAATTGTGTGGGCCCTTTGTAAAACATGTAAAACATAAAAAATTAACTAATTTAACTGAAGAGTTCTTCTAGTTTTTTCAATTTTCTTTGAATCTGCATTCCCTAGCTGATACTGAGCCTGTGCAATCATTATAATTGCGTCAGTTATATTAGTTAAAGCAGATAAGAAATTACAGAAAATAGTTCCGATTCAGAAATGTAAATCAATGCATGGAATTGTAGTTATCATGGAATAATGAATCCAGACAGTTTATGGTTAAATTCTCCTAGAAGGGTCAATCTTTTAATTTTTTGGATATTTTTATTTTATTTTTTGAAATAAAGTGCATTTTTTCAATGTTGGTACAAACTATTATTTCTTGTGCTATTCTTTATTCCCTTTATATCAGTGATGTATTCCAGCAATATCATGGGACTGATCATATAATGTGTAGAATAAGTTTGAAAAAGTATTATTTAGTTGCTCAATTTTCAAAAAACTTATAGTTCAAGAATTCAAAAACCACTTTACTAATATGTAATTTACTACCAAAGCATTGCCTTTTGGAGATACCTCATCTTTTGGAGATACCACATGCAAATTTAAAACCTGATATGAAAACCATAATTTTGAAGATATTTAATTTTTTTAGTTATTGGACAGCAATAAGTGTTTACACCATTGTAATCAGGTCTTCTAATACTTAAGTTATTGCCACTTCAAAGCTTTGCTTAGTTTTTGTTTAAGATTGTATGAACCCTTTTGATCATGAATAGGATTTTTCATATTGAAAATACTAAGTGCTTTTTGTAGCTTTACTGCTTATAAAGTAATAATTTGTTATTAATAAAGTCAAGTCCTAACTTGTTAATAAAAGATAGGCTGGTAGTTGTTTAGTAAAGTAGAAATACTGATTTAATCAATATAATTAATTCCTCTTGTATTAGTATTTAATTACTGAGTGATTTGATCTGACTTGTAGTTAGCTGTTGCAAAAATGTCTAATAGTACTTCTAAGCAGATGAGAATGTCAGGAAGTTTTAGCTAATTTACTAACTTATCCTTGGCCCAGGAGTATGTGTGCAGGAAACATTTTCCTGCTCATTTGTGAGTGCTGAAGTAAAGGTAGGTTCTCCCACTCAGCTTCACATTTGCAATAACCAATTTCTTGAAATAAAGAGTTTGCTCGCTTGTTTCACTCATATTGTTATGACAGCTGTATTCCAAATCTCTTTTTGGATTTTGTATCAGCCTCCCTAGGTGAATTTTAAAAGACATCATTAATAGGTGATTGTCAGTGACAAGACTAAAGCTGTTATCAAGAAGGAGCTTCTCATGCTAGCCAAGTGACAACACTGCTGCTTGAACTTTCTCTCCCAGATGTTTTTGTTTCAGGGACATGAACAATACCAAGGAGTTTTATCACTTTTTTCTGTTGGATTTTACTCTCTGATCTGAGCAAAAAATGGGTGGAGCATATGGATTGAGTGCATGGCTGTGCATTGCGCTATTGTTCCTAAACCTTGGCTTAGATCAATGTTTGGATAGGACATACCAAGCCCCCTCTGGCTGTGTTTACTGCAGATCTCTCTGAGCTGCCAACTATCTGGTTTCACATTTTTAGTGGCTGCTTTCTGTGTTGGTCTTCTCTGCTGTCCTTTGACCAGGTTTGTGAAATTCCACACTTGCTTCAACCATCAACACTTCTAATAATTTATGGATTTCAGATAGGCTTGAGCACAATCCTTTTATACTTGCTCCAAAAAAATATGATGAAATAATTATTTTTATGGTAAGCTATGCTTGACATCTGTTAGTGATCATATAAAACAACAGTATTATATCCATAACAATATTATTTTCTAACTGGAGTCATAAAATTCTGGGGATTGCCACATACATGAAAGTAGTTAATAGTTATTCAAAAGCTTCACAGCCTTTTCACCTTGCAGTCATCCAATATTTTAACTGATACTTGATTCTTTTTATTTTTTATTTGTTCTTCTCACTGTCCGCATAATATGGTACCATGTCTAATACAGTCCTATTTTAATTTTACCAAGCTTATTTTTGATGATGCTACATAATACTGAACTGTATTTTTTTAGATTTTTTTTCTAGGTCAGTAAAATTACACCTTATTTGTTATATTTGTAATAAATACTATCCAGCAAGGTATTCAAACTTTGTGGTAAGCGTGGCCAAGAATGGATCTACTTAATTATTTTCTTATAGAATGTTTTCAATAAAATACTATTTTCGGATGTAGGTTCTTAAATTCTAATTAACATATTTTCATGTTACCTTGTATAACAATAATAGTATACCTTTTGCTGCTATTTCAAATATTATAGCTTGATGTAATGTTGCTTTTATTATGAATTCATACATCTGAAAAGCATGGAAGATAAAAGGAAGTTACAGTGCAACTTCATGGGTTGGTTCTGGTTAGCTAGCTATTTTAATTACTTCATCTCTCTCTGTGGTTTGGGAAAGAGAATTCTTAAAATTATTTAACTCTACATTGTGGACAGATTTTGGCCAATATGAAGATAAATGTTTTTTCTGTCTTTGGGATTTTTTTTTTTTGGTAGTCACAGATAATGCTCACCAATCTGGAAAACTGTCAATATTATGCTTTCACATAAAGAATCTATAACCCAAGAGAAAATAAACCCAAACAAATAGAGGACAAATCCCCAAATGACAATTCGGCATCAATTATGTGGGTGTGGTGTGAGAGGACATTGCAAGGCATGTACCAGATGAACTCCTTATCTCTAATGATTTGCTTCTACCTACAAGATCCTCCTGCCTTTAGTTTAGTTGGTTACCTGTGGTTAATGATCTGTGTTTATGTGTTTTATGCAGGAAAATACAGAAACTGTAAATAGAATAGTACAAGTTGCCTATTTTTGCCATTTAGGGGCAAAGGAACAAGTTTTCTGTGTGGCCATTCACTGATTTCCTTTTAGTAACCTCTCTTAATTTATATACAAAGAACTGCTGGAGGAAAAATGTTAGTTTGGGAGAAAGCATGTGGAAATAAGTTCTGCAGAGTTGTTCATCTCTTTGCAATATACAATGTATCTTCTCCAGTGTCATGCTACCTTGTTGCTCTGAAATTTTACTTTGTATTTGTGGAACATAATTGTCGTGGTGGGTCATTGTTACGAAAAGTTGAAAAGGCATAATGTACTGATGGTTTTTAAATTTTAAGAAAAGGACTTGAACCTTTTTAAACTTGAATATTTGTAAAAAGAATGGAAACCAATGTACTTCTGCTGTGTCTTACGCAGCGTAGTGCCTGGGCATTGTGTATAGCTGAAAACTTACTCTGATTTTGCCATTTTTATTTTTTTTCATCTGGGCTGTGATTTCACAGAAAGAAATATTTGCTAAATTTTCTCAAAGTGGCGCAATAAAATGTTTTTTTAACCTGTTGCCATGTTAGCTTTAGAAGTCAACATTAGAGATGTAAGATATGCAGGGCCTGATGTAGTCAATACTTTGGAGGAAGAATTTCTAGAAAAATGAGAACATCTTTTATAAATAGCAGTGTTGTTCTAGGTTAGCTTATATCTTAACTTACTGGACACAATCACTGGCTTTGTCTTCAAGCAATTGGGCATCTTGATTTTAAGATGCTTGGGGCAACAGTGATGTCTGACTCATTTAAGTGAGGGAAGTAAGGGCTGGGGTTTTATAAGCTTCACTTTCTGAATCCAGTAGGGCAAAATATGAAGCTGCCATCTGTTTGCAGAAGAATTAGATGGAGGGAGGTTTTTAGAGCCACAGCATATCAGGTGCTATGATCTTTGAAACAACCTTGGTGGTGGAGCTGGTAGTGATGCTGCAACACACAAATTTGTCTTATAGGACAAATTTGTCTTTACTTTTCTTGATTTTCTTATTAAAAGGAGTGCTTCATGCTTCTTTTTCATTACAAGAATATGACAGAGATTGAAATAGAACTGGAAGACAAATGCACCTGGATTCTTACTTTGTATCCAGTTGTGGCTCTTGGAAGTTTCATGTCACCATGGTAGAAAGCAAGTATAAAGACATTGAGATACATGCAGTTGTGAAGTTATTCTAAACCAGATAACTTCATGAAAAAAAGAGCATTTAATCACTTCTCCTACAGCCCTTGCTCTTAGCTAGCAAGGACATTTGGTTGGTACACATGGAGGATTCAGAATTGCTTAATTTCCCATAGAGGGAGATTGTTTCATTAGAAATTTGATATTAGGAATCTTATTATGTGGCTCAAAATGTATTCTCTACCCCAGCATTACCTGGTGTACACTGTTTTCAAACCTCCCAAAGCTTACAATACATATAATACCTTGGCATGGGACTGAAGGAGGCTTGTGCAGACGGCACAGGAGAACTGCATGGTGTCTTGTAGCTAAGCACTTGCATCATTGCTGCCCTCTTGCACGCTAAAATCAGCACATGACAATCAGTTTTAATGTTACTTTTGGGTTTTTTACATTATTTCAACTGTGGCAAGATAAATTAGTGCCCAAATGGAGACCAAACACGTGTGCTTGTATTTACATTCTTCAGACGAATAATGCTCTTATTGAAATCAGCTTGCTTTGTAATTGGAGATAAGTAGCTGTCTATAAAACTGAACTCAAATAGAAACCAGTGCTTGATATTCAGACTGTGATACTCATAATCAAATAACTGAGATAGTAATAACCCTACTGAGTTTTTTTGAAGTATTGATAAGTCGGCACTTTAAAATGAAGGAAGGTAACTTGCTTGCAGCAATACTCCCCTTGAACTCCACAGAGATAACTGCAAGTCTCATACTGAAGCAAATGTAGGACGCTCATGCTCTTATAATGCCTGATATGTAGAAAAGACAAACTATCACTCCAGTTCGTTTGTTTGAAACAACATATAAAGGCAGCAAGTTCTTTAAAGGGAAGCAAATTCTTGGAATAAGGCTTTTGTTAAATTTCTGTCGCACAGGAGAATTCCACAAGTCTCTGGGGTTCAGTTTGTACTCTGAAGCATAGGCATCTCTGATTATTTTTTTTAATTTTTAATTTATTTTTTTTTAACTTTTGAGGGAGATTTTCTATTTCCCTGGTTTTTTGTGTTTCTGTAAAAAGTGGAAAAAAAACAGCCAAAAAACAACCTTGCCATTTTCAGTATTTGTTTTTAGGGTTGTTTTTTTTTGTTGTTTTTTTTTTTTTTAATATTTGGATGCAAAATGCAATATTATATTTGAATCTTCTTTTGGATTTTATTTGGTTTAATAAGACTTCAAGATGAACAGAAAGACAGCAGCAGCCTTATTCCCCCTGAAGTGGTATCTAATGATATAGTAATCTTCTTCCATTTCATAAACTTGAACATGGCCTGAATTAAATGAATTGCCATATATTTG
>VZTB01010136.1:225935-235935 GCA_013397245.1 Thryothorus ludovicianus
CAGGAGTACATCAGCTGTGCCCCACGAGGGCTCCCCAAACCGCTTTGTGTTGTGGTTCACAAGGCTTTGCTCCCTTTCCTTCAGCCCCCTGTGTTTCCCTGTACCTCGGGGATCTTGTTTCCCTGTAGCCTCCCCGATTCCCTCCGTTCATCTGGCTGTCACCTCCTCCTGCCCCTCTGTGGCCTTGGCGTGTGGCAGCTCCCGTGCCTCGACGCAGCCTCCTGTGTTTGTCCAGCTTTCCCACATCGCTGTCTGCTGCCAGACTCTGCTCATTTTCTCCTTCCCCTGTATTCTGCCTAGACTGAAGAATTAGTATTTTAAGAAAAGTGCTGTGAAGGGGAAAATATTTTGTGCAGGTAAAACACACTCCTTAATCTCATGGCTTGTGCTCTTAGGAAAGCACTAGGCTTTGTGGCATTGCTTATGTATGCAATAAGATGGCCTTACCTGTAGGATCAAAATTTTTTCCTGCCCTTTCCCCAAACCTGTGTGTAGCACAATTTTCCTCTTGCTGAGGTTTTAAACAGCAGTGACTGGGTAATGCTGTGACAAACAATACCGTGCATTTTAAGTGCAAATTGTTAGGCAGCAGCATCAAATAACAGACATTTCTTCACTGTTCTTTTTTTCCCCGTTTGTTTTAGAATCCCAACAAGATGTGTTATTAATGGACCCTGAGTAGAGCAAGTTATTTGTTATGGTAACTTTTTGACCTATTTAATAAGTACTTAAAGGAGTGTAGTGCAGTTTTTATTGTAGTCTGCTGTGTACAGTTATGAAGTGTGGTACATAATAAAATAAAAGCAATAATGTGGATATTTCAGAGGGATCCATCAGAGCAGACCTGCAGCAACATATTTCATCTGGTTTGTCTGGCTATGAAGCCTTGCAAGTTATAGCTGAAATAACTAGGAACAATATTGTGGTTATGACTTGCAATTGTTTACCATTGTAAACAGCAGAGTTATTATGTGTTTACCCTTTTCAGTGCTCAGAACCATTTTTTAAATAAGTTCATTAACACCTGCATACATTTAGCTGTGAAAAATGGCATGTCTTTTCCATGCTCCTACCTTAAAAATATTTAACTCAACAGCAACAGTAAAATGCATCTAATTTAAAAGCACAGTTTTATTGAAGTATGAGTTGGAAAAGCAGAATTATTAAAAAAGACTAACAATTGCACAGCTAATGCAAAAACAAACAAAAGGTTATGGAGATCCTTTCTATGACAGTTTTGAAGTTAAATTGGGAAGGGCCACTGCAGACTTGGACAGCAAAGCTGCTTTATGAATTTCTGAGACAGTCTTATGAGAAGGTTGCCTTTATTACTTTTGTAGAGATTTTTTTAATATGATGTGGGAGAGTAGTTACCTGTTACTTTTGGGTCAGTGGGGTTTTGTTCTTTGTTTCTTTATTTGTTTTGTTTTACTTCTTTGTATAAATTTTTTTCACCCAAATATGGAAATCGTGAAAATGAAAAAAGTGGTCACCTGAAATCTTTCTCTATGTGCTCCTAGAAGTCAGCAACAGTTTTCACTATGATGAGGAATGTAAGTTTTGGGTTGCTGCTTGTAAATTTTTACAGAAGAATTTTTCATTTTCTTAGTTTTTTTGTGGCTACAAGTTTTGTAATGTCCTGAGTTCGAGAGAAAAAAAAAAACTGATTGGACCTCCAGGAAGTGCCTTGATGATAATCAGCCTTGTGTGCAAGACAGAAAGGCTGATAGTCAGAAATTGCTCTTTAAACTAAGACAGACTGTCAGTCTTTAGAAATGGTGGGGAATGGCCTATTTATGTAATCAGATACTAAAGCTGGGAAGAAGCTGTCAGGCACATTCTTGTTGTGTAAGCAGCAGGCAAACTGTGCTTTATCTGACAGACAGTGTGTAAATCTGTCCATGCAAAAATCCAAATGTTTAGTTTGCTTCTAGTCACTGTAATAATCTGCTTATTTTCTCTTGCTAGAGCGATGACATCATTTAGCAGAATGCACCACAGACAGGAGTCGTAGATAAGGCTCTGTTACTGTCAGTCATTCACTTCTTGATTGGCAAGGAGATAAATAGGAATTTACTAGATGTTTGCTTCCAGCTAAAAGAGCAGACAACACCCTGGGATAAGTATGTGAAGAGCAAGCATGTTTAGCACCCTCAACCTTACAGCTTGGAAAAAGGCCTAGAAATAAGAGTCCTTCAAAATCCAATGTTAAATTTTGATATTTTATTAGCAATAGCTGAGCAGGCTTCCTGAACAGAGAAATATTCAGATTAATTGATAAAGACAGCAGTTAGAGAAAGTGAAAAAAGTCATGTTCTGGGTGGTTGTACTAGTTTCAGGGCCACCAAGTTTGAGAAAGATCTGTTTCTTTCAGAATTTTTAAGGGACAGGTAATGCACTGTCATTTGCCTGATCATTCCACAGACCAGACCCGACATGGGAAAATATCCTGCTTGGATCAAGTAAGATCACCTACTTAGATCAAGCATAGTGAACTCTACAATCTTTGTGTCATATAAATTATTATTCAAGAGTGGTTCCCGAGTGATTTTGTAATAAATAATAGACAGTCCATAATCTAAACTTTCCTAATACTTTTTTGTTGTTGGTGGGGACATATTTTGGTATGGACAGACTGAAAAGAAAATGTAGAAATAGTACTACACTATAATGGGGAAGATAGTCTAATCCTTTTTAATGGCATTTAATCTCCTAAATCTTCTGATTTCATTTAATTTTAAAGGGTAATAAAATATGATTGAAATACTTCTGAAATGTAGTTTAATAAAGGTAATCTGCTGTACTGAAAATCTACTGTTTTGTCAATTTGAAGACTTAGTATGAAACTGTGCACAATGGAAATGCTTATTTATATCTCAAACTTCAGAGTTCTTGTGATTTCTGTGTTACATATTTTTATTTTGTTTTAGGCAGGTAGTACCCATTATTTAAAAAATAATAATGAACCTTCTTTAGAATTCATGGGAAGGATCTTAAGAAAATTAATCTCCAGGTCATAAGGAGGTAAGACATAACAGAAACATGACCGATTAGGCGAATGTACCTGGCAGAAGAATACATTTCTGTACATAAAGTCAATTGTTCGTGTTTCTATTGTTTCCAAAATGATGGAGACCATAAATGAACAGCTGTTAAAATCGTAATGATTTGTGCAACAATGCTCTGATCCTCGTGTGTTTATATTTAGAAGGAGAACTGCATTTGAAATAGTAAATTGGCTTAGGAATCACAACCTCGAATGATATGATCTTAATTAAAAATACATGCATTTCTTGGTTATGTTATGCACCTCCTCTGTTTAAAAATAGAGAGAGAACAACAATTAAGCACTTTCCATGTGTTAATTTTTGTTTCATTTAAAGAGTTAACCTTCTGAGAAGAAAGCTTCTGCTGGCACATTAGTGATAAGCATTACATTAAAATAGTGATAAATACTATATAATACTCCCAAATAGACATTTTTCCTGTTGAATCCTGGGATGCTTTCTACAGACATCTCAGTATATTTTTAATGAGATTGTACATCAGTTTGTGTGTTGTAGTTTAGACATACTGGCTTTAATTATTTTTGAATGTGCGGTTTTTACAGTAGCAGAATATATGTGATTTAAGACTCACCACAGCGCTCTGAGTATCACTTGGCATTTTAGCAAAATGTGTGATATTAAAAAGACCATGAATTTTAGCTGGATTTTCATTGTTTTCTCAGACATATAATATTCCTCTTTGCTCTCAATTCTCCTATTCCACATGTGCAACATTTTTGCATGTTATATTAAAACAATTATATCAGTCTCATCATCTCTTGCTGTATTGTGGTTCCACTGTTATCACAAATAGTATTAAGTCAATCTAACACAGTATTTTCTGCCAACTGAGTGCTACGGTATTTTGCCTAAATCACAAGGAAATAAAAAGAGAACCTTGCAAAACCAATACTCAAAGAGGTCTTGATAGCTTGCCCAATGCTTAAACTGAGAATTTTGTATAGGTATTGTAAAATCCTTTCAGTCAGTATCAGTCTTCCCCTCGTAGAAGTATAAGGCATATATATTTTAGTTGAGTTTAAGCACCTTCCAGTAATTTGGGCAAGCTGTTGTGAATTTTATGCCAGTGGACAAAACCATGAAAATGATAGTGACTGAAGCAGCTCATGTAAAATGAAAATGAGCAGTTATTTTGAGTATACCAGCTGAGAAACAATAAACAAACCAATGAAAAGTAAATGAGAATTTAGAAACTCAGTTTTTAATAAACTAGTAATTTGTTAACAATATAAGCTTGATGTACTTTATCTTAGTCCTTTTGACAAGACTTGTTTCGTGGTAGCTGCAGCATCATCGTAGAGCCTGATCTAATACTTAGAGAACTCAGTATAATCTCATTGACTTCCATACAAGTTGAATTGGACTAATAATGAAAAATCGCATTATAATGATATTAGGTTTAGGAAAAAAATACTGCTTATAGCTGATTTGAGTCAAACTGAGTTTGTCTGATATTTTACTGATGTCAGTAAAATCATACCATAAGTTGGTATTGCTCTGCTGTGACAACTGTGGACTCTTATTCTGAAAAGCTATTAAAATCACAAACCAACAGTCATTCTCATATAAGACCGTACAGATATTTGTCTAAATGAAATACCAAAATAAGTAACTTGTAAAAACCGATTTGTAGTGTGTCAACTGCAGAGAGGAAACACAAATCATGTTGCCATTTTTATTATTATTATTATTTTATCAAGTTTGTGATTTTCAGCATATAGTCTTATTTTTCCTTTAGGGGATTTTTTTGTTTTGTTTTCTTTTTGATTATTTTTTATAAATGACGGTTTTATTTTATTTAATATGATTTCTTTTAAATGTTTGGGTGGTTTTTTTTTAAAGTGAAGATTTTTTTTAAAAATAAACACTTATTTAATAAAAACTAATTTAGAAAAAATTCTGAGTTTTCATAATTTTTTTCTGTAAAATGTTTATTTGACTGAGCATTTTGATTTAAAATACAAAAATTGCTTATTCTAGTTCTGAAGAAACTCACTCTTATTTCTTCTTAATTTAAAGGAATATATACTAACCACATATCCATAAAAAATTAATTTTTATTAGTTGTGCTAGCAATGATATTATTAATTTTTATTTTTTTTTTAGAATAAGCCCTTAAAGTGCAGTTGTCAAAATTAAAGTGATGATTTGTCTGTTTGTAAGCGTTGCAGCACAGGATTACACTGGAACTGACTTTTAATCAGACCTAGACCATGCTGAGAAGGTTTAGGAACAAGCAGGGAAATCTGTGCTTCTCTCAAGAAGGTGAACTTTTCACATTGGTAGCTGAACTCAGGTTAAATTAACCAGCAGATACAAACTATCACTGGCATGTGGATTTGAATAAGTGTGATATTTTAAGTAGTCTGCAGTATGGTAGCATATGTTAAATGTAATTAAGAAGTAGCTGAACTACAAATACATAAACTTCCCAAGACGCATTTGGTTAAAATTAAACGGAACCTTCTTTTCAGGCAAGCGCAGCAGTTGTTAAAGCCTCACTCTCAGTCACATTCCCAGCAGCCACATGTCCAGCAGGCCACTCTAGGCTCTCTCAGTCTGCTCACAGTGGCTTTAACACTCCCCAAGGTGCTGCCAAAGGACTGGAGGTGCAGGATGTCATTGTCCAAATATATCTGGAGTTGGAGGGGTTTTGATATCCAAAGCCCACTGAATCCCTTTGTTCCTATAACACCATGATGAAAGCCTGGCTTGATGGAGCAAAACAGTCCTTGTCCTGCACGGGCTGAAATCTGATTTTCTCACCCTTCTGTCCTTCCAAGGTGTATCTGTCTAATACTGAATGAGCTCTGCAGTTCACAGAACCAAGCCTTGATTCTCACCCTTTCCCTTTGTTAAACCTAAGGTCTGCCCTGATTTTCAGCTTCATAAAAACATTGTACTCTCATCATTTCCAACTACAAAAAAAAAACAAAAAACAGCTGTCTCTCAGTATGTGAAGTCTTCATAGGAATTTTCAAAGGCTGTTTCAGCTGTAAATGTAAACTGAAAACACAGAAAACAACCCCCCGAAAATCTCTTCCCTTTCTTCTTGATGATGTTGCTGAATGTAATGTGCTTGACACCAGACGTTTTTAGAAATGTATGGCATGGTGTAGTTTCTCTGATACCATACCACTTTGCTGTTTTACAAGCTACAGCATGTCACAGATTAAAGCTTTGTTGGATGCAACAAAGCTGGCAATAAATAAACTTCTCTGATGTCACTGTGACCTAAATTAAACTCATTGTGTTTCCTTGGTTTTGTTAGCAGCAGAGTAGTTTTCATCACTCTTGAAAGACCTCTAGACTTTTAGAAATATTTATTTTTGATAAAGATTTTAATTAAATTGAAAATTAATCGTGGGTTAGAGTAAGAATCGGCATCTGCTGGTTTCTAGCCATTATGTGCTGGGGTGTTTTTGAGATAGAATAGAATGCAGAAGATAAAAAGCTTTAATGCGATAGAAAAATAAGAAATGTGAGAACTGCCAAAGTACCTGATTGCAAATGTGCAAAAAGCACTGATCTTCTCCTGCACTTGATGCAATATACAGAGATGCAGTTTATTAGTGTTTTACATTTACATACACATGAACATACGAGTAGTCAGAACTCTGAAAACAAAATTATTTTGTCTATTCATGTATGGTAGATTTTTGGGGTTTCTTTAGAAATATTTTATTTGATTAATTTTCAATCTAGTTTGACTTAGACCTGGTGAAATGTCCATCCTGAAGAGAAAATTTCCATGGGTAAACTCTTACATTATTCATTAAATGTACACTAAATTCCATCTTAACAGTATGTCCTGCAAAGACATACTAGAATATCAGGTCAGCTCTTACATGAGCGGGTGTTCTGTCTGAGAGAGGACAATAAGATCTAGCTAAAAATTGTTATCTACCATGTTTCTTTAAACGTCCACAAGTCTGTCAGTTTATTATATTGGCTATTGGGATTTATTTATTCTAATGTCACAAGTCACTGTTAATGTTGCTATTCTGCTGTAAGCTGCTAGCCTTACAGTGGAGACCTGACAGATATGCAAAATAACACCCTCACCCCAAAAAAACCCAACCCTAATTGACAGCAAATATCAAAACCATTCTTAGAGTGTAGGTACTGTTTTCTCTTTGAGAAACAAGAAATAACCATTCAAGGTCCCAGTAGTTTTGAGTTCAAATATATTTGTTTATATGTATTTTTGTTCGATTTTCAAAAGATACTGAGGGAAATTTCTAATATGCTAGAAGATAGGTAATGGTTCTAATAAAGGTAAAATAATAATATATTTCTAAATACATAATTTGGTTTAATTACATCCATCTTTGGGGATGTCCTGAGGATGCATCTTGATGTAACATTTAGAAAAAATATGGTATCAGAAGGTAGTTGCATCTCTTTTGTTAAAATTGTGCAAACATTTGATAGCAGAGCCTATGTTTATGATCGTGAAGAACCTCATGTTTTGAATCTGATGTAGTGAACTCCACTGTAGTGTATATTACTCTTAAAAATTAAAGACCATCTTTACATCCATATTTAAAAACATATGGATGACTCCCATGCAGTGTAATTCATAGACTTATTAACAATTCTAGTTTTTCCTTCTATTCTTCATCTACCTGAATACCATGAGCTGTCTGTGCTTATGTGAAATACTCTGTAGAGCATTTGGTCAAGTGGTTTATCTCCTTATACAGAATTCAAAATCTTCCAGAATTTCTTCCCTCCTGCATCAAATATAATTTCCAGAGGATAAATAGATCCAGAAACGTTTTAGCTTTTCTTGATTAAAAATATTGTCACATGTACCGCAGTAACAACTGAGTAATTTATGAATGAGAACAACTGATGAAGGTAATGGAACTGCAAAAATTTGCTCATTTTATAACATCATTCCATTAGATTGTCTTAATCCAGGATTTCTGTTCTATCACTGTGTTCTAGCATCCTCTAGGTAAAGGAAAAAAAAAAGTGTGTTCAAATGAATCTGTAAGTTTTATTGGTATAAAAGCTTTTGAATCACTACTATTATATACAGATCTTCAGGTTTTTTTCTGTATTATATATTTATTCTAGTAAAAACTCACAGAGTAATGTTAATGAAACATACCTTTATGTGCATTAAACAGTAGGCTATGACACCATTTTAAGTGATTCTATGTTATAAAAAGCTCTGCAGCAAGATTAATGTTACAAAATTGACAGAATATTATAACACTGTGGTAGATGATAAATTTAAAACTTTCCATTATGCTTTAATGAATACAATGGGAACCATGAGGCTGTGTCTGGTGACTGCATTGTGTCTTTTAGCTGGCTCACACTGCTGTTTTCCTCACAGAGAAGAACCTTTAGTCCTACTTCATTTATGCTGGATTATGTTAAAAATGTTTTTAATTTGGAAGACAAATCTAGAGTATGCTTCCATTCTGAAAAACAATGATGTAGAAATAGTAGCTGCCACCTCACTAAAGGAACTGACTCTCTTCAGCGGTATAAATGCTTGAGAAACTTACAAGACTAAATTTTCACTACATTTCACCTCAAAGTGTACTGCAGAGTCAGAGACTGAGGGATCAGATCTGTGCTGTTCTGATGTGTATAGCACCCGTGGAATTATTAACCCACCTGTAGCTACAGACCTACATTTTCCTCTGCTCTGCTGCTGTATTGAACGCAATGGGCCAATTTTGTCACTTCTGTGACATGAGGCATTCGGCCCAGTGTGTTAGGATGGGTAAATTTGAAATTGGTGATATTTCAAAGCTGAAGCAAAGGTCAGAAATTGATGCACGTAACCTATTGCTGATGCACAAGTCAGAACAATCTTCTGTTAAGACTAAGACTTGAGGTGATGGCAGTTTTGAAAACACTTTTTTTTCCTCAGAGCTGAAGAAATGTTGAGTGCTGTCCAGAATGTGATGTAGTCATGTTTTTAGACCCATCCAAACAACTAGGTTGAATTTGTTGATTATTTTTTTCGTACAAATGTATATACATCATCTCACACATTGCTCAGTTTTCCAAGGTGCCTTCATTTTTAAGGCATCACTATGCAATTCCTTCATGCAAATATTCTTTCTTGAGGAAAACTGCATGTTTCAAACTGTCCTTTGTTAGGTACTTACTGGCACCCTTTTTTTATTTTTTTTTTTTCTTAAGGCTTAACAACAGGGATAGTTTAGTGGTGAAATTTATTTTTAAAATTTTTAAGCATATTTTGACAGCAGGTTGTGAGCAACCAAATTGAAGCCAGAAAAATGCTGCAAACTTCAAGAACTTATAGAAATGTATTAATTTGTTGGATTTCCAGTTGCCATTTAAGGTCATAATCCAGTTTAGTAACCTGCAGAAATGGTAAACACTTCAGCATGGCCTTTGGCACGTTGCACAGCTTTTCATCCCACTGCTATACCAGTCTGCTTAAGTACTTGCAAGACTGTTGAGGGTAAGAATATTTCCTTTCTTGACATTATTTAGGCAGCTTGTATTTCTAGTAGGTGCTTATTAGGAAAATGTGAGGTAATCATTTCAGTTATATCATCAATACCTTCTGCACAGACTTTGTGTAATAACATTTGAATTAATAAGTGTCTGGATTCAGTTCTAAAAGATCACAATGAAATTTTCAAAACCACTTCTTTGTCTATCTGCTCCCTTATTTTTTTATTATTTGGATTGTGTAAATCCAGCTTTTTATCAGATTTTAGGGCCAAAGTTCTATGTGGTTTCCAATCCAGAAATTATGAAACATCAATTGTGCTCGGTTCTTATGTAACCATACTTGGAAAATTTGGCTTGTAAAGAGGAAAGAACACATATGCTTCTTATATGCTAATTTTTCTTTCACTTTAAGATACCCTTGTTTGATTGACCATATATTTGTCAGTATGGACATTATGGGTTAAGAGTAAGGACAGAGA
>VZTB01010136.1:240935-392199 GCA_013397245.1 Thryothorus ludovicianus
GTAATTTATTGTCGGCGTTTCCTTCTAAAGAATAATTGTGGAGACTTGGCTAGATCAATAATATGGATTTTTGTTGTTAGGTCTTGTAGTCTGCACCATAATGAGAGATAGGGGACAGTGGCTGTTTTCTAATAGAAAATAAAGGATTGGTTTCCGTGTCTTTCTACATTTGAATGCAAAATGGCACACTTGAAACTAATTCAAGTTGTTAAGAAAAGGACCATTTTCTATTGCATTTCTGCTATCATATAAACATGGCAAGTTAGATCAGCCCCCTGTACAGCAAGTGAAATATTGCCTTTACATTTTCCTAAAAGTTAAAAAGTCGCAAATTCTGAGATCAGAATGATAAAATTGTTAAGCATATCCAGAAGAATGTAAAATACATCAATGTATCAATACATGCTCAAACATCAAATGAAATATTATGTCTAGATGTGAGGGATTCATCCCCCATCAAGCTTCAGGGCTGGGGAATGCTGTGCAACTGAACTTAAAGTCACAGGTGATGAAGTTTTCTCTCCGTGTTTCTGGAGATATTTGTATTTGTATGTATACCATGATACATACAACAAAAAAGGTAATTCATTTGTTAATATGCCTGAAAAGGAATGCTGCAAAAATCAGATGCATCACCACCTTTCCTGATTTTAAAAAGCAGGGGCCAGATTTCTTCCAGTCTCACATTTTCAGATCCAAAGCCTCCCTCAAGAGCCCTGCCTGCATGAGGGCTCCTAGATGCGACCTAGAGGAGTATAGAGTATTTAACTGGCAAATTGTTTTGCAGAATGGATCAGTTTCCCTACTTTAAAGCCTAGTTTTGGTTGATTTTGAATTATTTCTTTGTGGTTCAAAAGCTGTTGCAAAGGCCCAAATATAAACTACCCAGTGAATCCGTGTGCCTGCAAAGTTGCTATAGGTGCTCTCTATCCTCATTAGTGTATGAAGCTGCAGGCCCTACTGAGGTCTGCTCCTAGATGTTAAACACAATATGAGCTAATTTATGATAATATGTAGATGATGAGCAATTTCTTGGTAGGCATGGAACCGCATTTAACTTTAAAGTGTGAATTTTATGCTGGGGTATTAGACATTACTGCTAGTTAGAAAGATTTATACTTAAAATTGATTAATTAATTAAATTAATATTTAATTATAATTAAGCATTATGTGTAGTCATTCTATTCCTTTTCTTCGATATTTTGATGAATTGAAGTGATACATGCTGAAGATCCTGATTTTTATAATGCCATAAAGTAATTAAAAAAAAAGCCTGGAAGAGACTTTGCAAAAATCTCTGTATAACAACCATGCACAGCCTCAGCACTAATATTATTGACAAACATTTTGCAGTAAAATTCAAACTTTGTTACATCATGTAACACAAATGCATTCTTCATGTGACAGTGAGAATGGGTTTCTGTTCTGCTTTTTCTGATTTTTTTTTGAGGATTCAATTATAATAACAGATTGCTGGAATTGACTCCCAAAAGAGATACTGAAATTATTTTGCACCTTAGCTACTCTTCTGGGATACTCTCATCAACAGACCAAAATATCAAAACAATCCCAGAGTCCTGTATAATTTCAATCTGCTTTACGTGACCAAATTTGGGTGCAGAAAATAACAATGCGCCCTTTGCTTTGTTGTGAAATTCTGAAATACGTGCCCATAGCATTTCATGGCCCCGCTACACAGCAGAGGTTTATCAGCTCTTTTGTTTTCCCATTTTGGTGGTAGGATTCGAGCTGCCTTGGAAACTTTGGAATTGCTTTCCTCCTGGTATCACAGGGCCCAGGGACTCCCTCACTGGGGCAGCTGGGGTGAGGAGCTGGGGTTCTTCCCGAGGAGGTGGTGGGAGAGGGCAGCCAGTTCTGGGAGCTCCCACTCACGAGATGGCCTCTTGCTTATACAAACAGTATCCAAAGTTAACTGAGGCACTGTGCCTTTCCAGAAAGTCTGTGTATTCCTGTGCCTGGTTATGTGGGAATAAACAGCATGGAGGTTTCCATCCTTCTGTCTCCACAGGAGGACTCAGTAATTTGACACCAGACCTCTTAACCCAGCCGTCTTTTGTAGGAACTAAATTTCCTTCCCCACGGGGAAGAATTGGAAGGAGGCTGTTAGTTTCAATGAATTCAACATCACTGCCCCACCAGCCTTCTCTCTGCTGTGTTACTGTGAAAGAAGACAATTTGGCTCCAAATGACTAATGGGATTCTTTAAAAAAAAATAAAAATCAGTCTTATCTCAAGTTATTGAGACTGTACCTGAGGTTAGTGTTACTAATTCATAAGGACCTTCCATGTGGCCTTTATGGACTGAGATTTCTGTGCATGTTAGTACATACTGATTAAAAATATTGCTGTGAAATGATAAACTATATTTATAGTCAACAGGGCAAAATCCTAGCTTCTGTTTAAAAAAAATAAAAAAGCTAAAATAGGGCATTTATACACTTTTAATGAGTTTTGAGCTTGCCAAAATCTCTCAAATTGGTCCAGAGGTTTGGAATGAAGAATTATCATTTGAAGACGAACAATGTGAGTTCTGCTGCAATTTCAGTAGCAATCCCCAGACCTGTTTTCTTTATGTCATGAAAACTTTAGAAACATAAACAGTGCTGAATTGCACTGGTACTGAATAATTTGGCTTTTATTGTTGCCTGCACTCTTCTTGTGTTCAAGAAAATAATTTAATACTTATTAATAAATAGAAGGTAACTAAAGATGACTGTTACCTAGTCTGTTGAAAATTTCTCAGTACCTTTAGTTTGTCAGTAAATTAAGTATATTTTATTTAAGCAGAATCATATATACAGTATATTAACTTTTTTTTTCCAGGCAATCTTTACTCAGCACAGAAAGACCAGATGTATGGGAATTGTAAAAAATCAGGATATGCATAAAAACTGTTCAAGTGCATAAAGCAGCCCCATCTGGAAGACATCTAACAGAAATGAAGTTGTACAAAACCATTCCATTGATAATAAAGCTAATTTTTATGGGTCTGACAAGTATGTAATTATGTTCAGTGGTGCTTTTCAGATTTTATCACAGTCAATAAACCGCAGTGGTAATTTCATTCCCATTTGACATATTTACATGGAAACATTTGATTGGAGGAATTAGTAACCCTGAAAGCCTTGATAGATATGTTTTAATGATCTGTGACCTCCGCAGTCCCTCATCTGTTTATTGTTGCAACAGGCGAGAAGTCGTTCCTCTGTGACCTTTGTGGCTTTGCCGGCGGGACGCGCCATGCCCTCACCAAGCACCGGCGGCAGCACACAGGTCAGTCAAGCTGTCTTTACTCTTCCCTGTACTTTCCCCAGCGAGGGAGTCCCTCTGCACTGGGGAGTAGCACCAGTCAGATAGCACGTTACAGCACAAATAATGCGTTGGCTCGTTTTTGCTTTGCTTTTCCTCGTTTTTCGTGAAATCGGTGTGCCCAGGGTCTGCATCAAATCTGTTAGCTGGGAGTTTGAATAATTGCTTGGAGGGGAGTGGGGGGTATTTTTGGTGGGTTTTGGTTTTTTTGGGTTTCTTTCTGTAGGAAGTAGAATTGTGAAGACTGGCTTTCTTCTTTCAATGAATACTAAGTCTAGTAATTTTTTTTTTCCAAGGCCCAAATAGATTACCTACTGTGAAGATTTTGAAAGAGACTGCTAGAATGTCCCTGGGTGAAAATTAGTGACTACATGTAAATTAATCCATTTTTTCTGGACTGAAGCATAGTTGAAAGCTAGTGTTGTTTCAGTTGCCCTTTCGTAATTTTGAGATAGTTTGTAATTAATAGGTGCAACTTTAAGAGTTACCACATGGCTGGCATGTAAAGCAAGATTTCTCTCCCAGAATTAGTAAAGCTTTCCTACCACATGGTTATAAAATTTTAATATCAGACAAAATTAAATTGGTTCTTAGTTTCAGAAGACCAGAAAAAGTGTAAGTATTAAACATTTATTAATACATTCTACCTTAATTGTGCTTTTTAGTAGTTCCTTGTAAGTGTTTGATTATTTGAATAGATTTTGTTCAAACAGACGTGGAAGTGTTGCTGTTTAAGCCACTGTAGTTTTTTTGTTTTACTGACTATCATAAGGATAATGTAATATCATCAGGAAATGCTGTGTGAGTTAAGTGACCATTGTCTAATGTACAGTGGAAAGAAATGGCTAACAAATGAGAAGCTATAGTTGTTACATCATGAATTTTCCATGGATTTTGTAAAGGAATCACAGTGGGAGATTTTTATTATGTCCCTGTATAAACTAATCTTCATTCAGGACATATACCATCTAAATGTGTAATTTCCTGGAGAGCAGCTACTCTCTTTCTTGAGAGCCTGAAGCCATTCTTCCCACCCCATTTTCAGTTTATTTAAAGCAACCCTATTTGGAGGAGATTCTGATGCTTTCAGAAAGGTGGGATTTTTCAGTGCTGGCCAAGCAATATCTTGAAACAGATAAGCTCTAAAAAAATATATATGTATTCAAGGCTAAAATTTGCTTAAAAGTCTAGTTAGTAATCCTACATTCAGATTTTTTTTTTCCTGTTAACAAGGAACATAAATTTGTGGAAGAATACTGCCACAGTCAGTTCCCATTCACTGCAGGAAGTTTGTATTTTTCAAGTGACCAATAAAAGTAATTTAGTAAATATAATAAGTTATCTTATTATTACACTCTGAATGATAACATGAGCAATTACAACTACTGGAATAGAAGCTGTATGCTTCAATTGTAATTAAAGTTTCCATTTTTCTGGAGCTTTGAACAATTTTCACAAGTAGGCACAAGTTTAACAAATGTGCAAAGAAATTGATTAATTAATTAATTCTTTAGCAAAAATAAATCATTGTTATCAAGAGGATAGGAAATATCTTTTGTTTTCCATTGCCCTGCTATGTGACACATTGAGATTGTGCATGTATCTAGGACTCGTAGTCAATGCAGCCACACAAATGGCAAACAGTTGTTTCAGAATGGGGATGTAGAAGAAATGCAAATTCTTGTATTTACCCTTCTTGTCTGTACCTATTATGTGAGTGCAGATCTAGTTTCTCAGAAATGTAAGCCCTTATCATCAAATATATATATATATATAGTATCATTAGGCCACCAGCCAAGAGAAAAGCTATTTTATTTCCTGATTTATGTGCAAAATTAGGCTGAAAATATGGTGTACTCCTGGTGAAAAGCTGTCCAGGTTTTTGAAGGCATTTTTGCCCTTCTTTCGCCAATGTGGTGGAGGCCTCTTGTGCTATGATCACAGGGATTTACAGGTTATAGATCATGAAGCTTGCATCTAGCAAGCATAACTTTATATTTTATGTCAGGACTGGAGGCTCGTTATTACTTTGCTATTAACTTTATACTATATAGGACAGTATCTCAGAGGCAGAGGGATCTATCTTTTTGGCATTTATCTGCCTCTGTGGCACAAACAATCAGAGATGATTCTTTAGCAGAAAAATTATCTGTACCTCCTATTTGTTTCAAGGAGAATGACACAATCCACCTTTTCTAGCATTGTTTCACTTATGTGGGTTCTATTGTATTTTCATCCAGTGCCTAACTTTATCTCAGTCATTAGCTGCATGCACATCTCCTTGTACCTTTCTTTGTACCTTTTCTCTGTCCCTAGTCGGCACAATTTTCCCAAAGCAGAATGCCAAAGCAAATTACAATCGGGTTTGAAAGGGATAGGTATCAAAAATAGTCTAAATGGCTTAAATAATTCCCTACTGTAATACAAGCTGTCTAGGGGCCTGACACAGAACATCTTCCAATCCAAGATTTACTTCTATCACCTGTCAGAGGCCCACAGTTCAAGAGCAAATGAACAAACCCTCACATGTAGTTAAGGAGTCTTAACCAACTTAACAAGTCTCCACTTGTCCCAGCCTCAAGGCCTGAGATGTCCCGACACCCCAGAGAAATGTTCAGCTGCTGGTAGAGATTTGACACAAGAAGAGACTGGCTGTAGGACCAGCCACTTATACTTTGGATACTCATTATTCTGGTATTTCTTACTCCGTTCTTCTCTTTTTATATGAGGTTCTTTCTTTGTACCTGGAGAAATGCCTTTATCTTGTGAAAGATGCATTTTCTTTGGAAATATTACAGGGAGCATGAAGTAGAGCTTGGTGTGAAAAAAGCTGGCAGAATCTGATCCTCAGTCACTCTTTCAGCAAACTATACAGACCAGTTTGGTAAATAGAGTGTTATCCCTTGAAGAGATATTTTTGATTTTGAGTGGAAAAAAGTACAGCAATGTTAAACTGAAAGAAGAAGCCATTAGTTTTAAGACTTGAAAAACTTTGGTACTTAATATATTTGTAAACATAATGCATCTGCATAAAGATTTCCTTGATATAAGCCTCTCAATTGTAAAGTAGGAACAAATAATTTGACCTGTCAAGAGATTCCTGGTATTTTACCAGCTGATGTTTTCATTCTCTTTTAAATATGTCATGTCCTTAATGATGACCTGGTCCTGTGAGAAACGTACCCTTTGGACAGAGAATAAGCAAAGTCATTGGCTGATTTTGTCCTGGGACGGTGTTCCAACATTATTTTATGACCTGAGTGCACCTTCTCCCAGTCTGCAAGAGTCTGTGTGTGGTATTCTGAAAGTCTTTTACTGATGATGTAAATATCCATGGCCTAAACTTCTATTTTGTGAATTGAAGCAATGGCAGCTTAAGGAGTGGTCCAGAGTTTGACCAGAATTTTATCATACTGAAAGGAACACTTACATCTCTGTCTGCCAAATGCTTTACAACAGGCACTTGTGACTGCCTGGGCTGTGATAAACTGTCTTAAGAAACTTGGACGGCTCGCAGTATCAGCTGGTGCTATGTGGTAAATAAGGGAAAGTTTGTGGTGCTGCAGGAACATAGATACCCTGCTTCTGGTGTCTCAACAAGGCTGGGAGGAAAAGATTTTGTGTTTTGAGTCATCCTGAAGATAGTCTTTTTGATTCATGTTTTGTTCCAGTAAGAAAATATTCCTGAAAATATTTTTTGCTGGATTTAGAGTAAGTTGAATTATGCAAATAATTAAATGATTACCTGTATTTTGTAACAAAAAAGGGTAAATAACCTCTATATCAGCCACCAAAAATAAACAAACACACACACACACACATGCACGCATGCACACACTCATGTACAAGAAGCATATAATATCAGATAATTTAAATATTTTGCCTTAATCATGTTCAACTAGGAAATTGCATAAGAGAGAAAAAACAAGCAAGGGTAATTATTCCTGGCTTGAAATGAAAACATGGAAACAATTAATAATTTTAAAATGTCTTTTCTTTATGTTCTTGCTCTTATTGTTCTGTGCACCTCTTTCTTTGCCCATTCTTCTACATGTTTCCCAGTAAACTTCCATTTTGTGCTGTAGTAGCTGTCTCAGTCCAACAGTGCTGATCAGTCACAGCCTGTGTTCTCTTGCATAAAATCCCTTTTTTAGTGTCAGTTACTACTCCTGCAAATTGCAAAAAACCCATCCTTATCTTCTGCACATTGACAGTCTGCATTTGCTTCCCATGTGTTGATTGTGGTAGGATCTTCCCAAGGTTGATAGGAGTACATCACAGTAGTAAAAGTGTTAGTGGGTAAGTACACTTATTGTGCACATCTGTGGCAGTCACCATGAACCTGTGGAACTGCTTAAGGAGATCATGTCTTTGTTCAAATGTTTTTGTGCATTTTTGAAGATGGTAGCCTATATTGTACAGAGCACTGTTTGTATGATTGCTTCTGCTCACTCATTTCAATCTTGTACTTCTAAAGACATTTATAGGTCAATGTAATAAAGAAAGAAAATTTAATAATATATGTGTTTTTATCCAGATGAGTGACTCACTTTGTGTTTCTATTTCTCATGTGAACTGCTCTTTGACTTTAATGTGTAGTTACATTACTCGGCATTGAATTTAATGTATAATGTAGCCTCTTCCCTTCAACTTCCCCACCATAGCTTAAAAAAATTATAATGTTGAATACCACAGGAAATGCAGCACAGTAAGTAAGCTCTTTTCAGCAAAAGAGATGCAATTTGAAGAGCATCTTTGTTGTTTTCCTTTTTCTGTTTACACCAACATTTGCAACAGATCGATGAATTGGTTATAGCAAACCTTTGAGCAGCAAAGATACCAAAACCTGAGTTTTAAAAACTTTCTCCCAACCTAAAAGAAATTGTCCAGTAGCAAGAAAAAAAGAAAAAACTCCAGTTAGTGGTTAGCAGCAGCTTTAATAACTATTTATAGACTGATGGCCTCATATGAATTGGCCTTTTTGTCATTTGCTTTCCCAAATTTTGATCATTGGAACTGAAATTTTCCATGTCAGATGAATTAAGCAACAGATGCACTTCAGACGTCAGTTGCAGTATTGTCAAGAATGCAAAGCCATTTCTTTTGTAATCCCATGGTCAGGGAATGTAGCTATCTGAAAGTGCTTGTGTTAAAAACAAAGTAAAATCCTGTAAAGTGGGTACTTGATCTTGGAATGTGTGTCCCTTTTTTGTTCCCCCATGGAGCTTGTTGTCTGTTGAATAATTTTGGGGCACCTATCCTTTTTTTTTCATGAGGCTTGTTATTGATTAAGGTAGAGATGGTGAGATACAGGCAAGTCTTCTGCAATGATAAGAGGGAGGGTTGATTTAATTTTTTTAATCTTTATTGGTCTTCAAATATGTAGACTTCGTTCTTATGTTTATGGATACACTATTTTAAAGTCATTACATAATATTGTTTAAAAAAATAGTGTCAATACTGATATTTTTATTTGTGCAATTTTAATTTTGTTTGAATTAGAACCTTGATTGGGAGTGAACAAGAGTCCTGTTGGATTTTTAATGGCAGCCTGTATTAAAAGAATTATGTTTTTTGCCTGAAATGTCTGGAGGCAAGAAGGGTCAAAGGAAAACTGGGACACAAAGGCTGATTAGAATACTGACCCATGGATAGGGAAGATAAAAAATTCTTAAGTCAGTACGTCTGTGGAAAACTTTAATAAATAAACAAATAAATAAAAGTACTCCTGCAGCTAATACACTCTTCAATATCACCCAACCCAAAGAAATACCTGGTTGTCTTTCAGGTTTTTTTCAATTGTACTAATTAACCTGGTTAATTTTCCATAAAAATACTGTTTCTTATGTACAGCTGCTAAGAATTACAGGCTGTGTTAGGCTATCTTTTTTCCTTCCCATTTAGTTGGCTTTTGTTGTGTGGTGCTGCTGTGATGTATTTTCTGTCAGGTTGACAGGAGCAGTTAGCCACAAGGATTTCCTAAGGAGAAACTTCCTGGAGCAGTGGGCAAGGATTATCATTTTTCTTACGGTCACAGTGGAATTTGCAAGCCCTCCTGGCTTCAATAGGCCCTCGCTGAGCTCTCGGCCCCACTGTCCCTGCCCTGGCACAGCAGCAAATCTTTACTTGATTTGTTCTCTCCTGAATGGCAAACTAAAAATCTCTTTTCAGTTCAGATCTACCTTTTTTTACAAGGGGGCAAGTTGGCAAGGTTCTAGTGTGTTATCTAAAATACTCGTGGTTTAACTACTTAGGCTTGAAAATGTTGCTATCTTCTTTAATGCTAGATGATAAAATGAGTCAGAACAAGAAATCTTCAGTTCAGGAACAGGTTACGTTGCCAGGGAGTCTGTGGCCTCACAGAGAGTTTAATTGAAGCAGCAGCCACTACCATGCAAGCTGCTGGGAGAATCAGCTTCTCCAGAGCAGAGTGTCAGGGTCTGACAAGAAAACCCCATTTGGGGCAGGAAAGACATACTCCCTTGCAGTCTCAATTTGTCCAGCATAGAGGCTTCAGCTTTGTGTTCTGCCCCTTCACCTTTCCTTGTCCCATGAAACAATAAATGAAAAACATTGGCTGGTATTCTCTCCCACAGCTGCTAAAAGCTTATTATTCCAACTCTTTATGGAGCTTTCAGAAGCTGCTCTGTTGTCTTTCCGTCTCACATTAGGGGCTTTTCAGGCCTTGAGGGCCTTGCACATCTTTTTCCCTTGGGAGGAAAAACCCCAACAATCTTCAAGAATGAAAAATGCATATTTCTCTCTTCTCAGAGTTCTGGCAAAGTCTATTTCAAAATCTTCAGTGTCTCCTGCCATAAACAGCTTGAAAAAGTTGTCCTGGAGACATGGCTGTTTGGGAGTGTCCTTTTGCTTCTGATTGCAAAAGGCCACTCCTACTGATAGTCTTATGCTGATGGTGTGTCTTCTCTCAGTCTGAAAAATTTCAAATTATGCCTGCTAATAGGCTTAAGGTTCAATTTGGAGCTGCCTGTCCTAGATCTCTGAACAGTCTACAAGATATATGTCCATCCCTAGCAATTTTATCTGGGCTTCTTAAGTCAAGGATGTTGATTCCTTATGTAGTTTTTGGCTAAATACATTGGAAGGCTTGCACACTGCAGTGAAAATCACCTAAGTTAGGAGCTGGCTTTTGGCTTCTCCATACAAAATAAAACTTCTTTCCTCTCTAAATGTTAACTATATCTGCCTGTAAGCCCCACAGAATATTTCTGTGACAACCAGTTGGGAAAATGGAATGCAGGTATCTTAGCTAAGTCATCACAGTGTGTGTATCTGTCATGAAGTTTTGTCTTAGTATTTTCTAAGGGGTAGACCCCTCCATTAGAAGGAAAAGTGTTCTTGTCATATAGCACTTTAGATTAGACATTAGACACTAAATATTTTTACCTTTCTTCAATTAGTAGTCCTCTAGAAATTTTTAGTACGGCTGCACATTCAGCAGAGATTGAATTTTAGTAGTCTGAAAATATTATCCTAGTCTAAGTTTAGTAGCTGGTGTTTGTTTTATTTTCATTAACCTTTCAAGTCCTTCTGCTGAAAATTGGCCTACTGTTCAGAAAATATTCACGAGGGCAGAAGACTAGCAGGCAAGATAGGGGGAATGGAGCAGAGAGTTCTGGTTCATATTCTCAGTTCCAGTTTATTTGTTATTTATAAGATAACATTAAAAATTTGATTTGGAGATGAAAACAAAGACACTTTTCACCTGGAGATGTTCCTTTCAGAGCAGGTGCTTCATACAGACATCAGTGTGATTTTTCACCTTCTGCCTCCCCAAGTGTTGCTTTTGGGGCTGTTCTTGGCCCAGATTGAAGAGAAGATGTAGTGTGAGAGGAATGCTTGTCACCTGGTTGTGGTATTTTTATGGAATAAGACTCAGTAACAAGGTTACTGTGTTTCAGTGCTGTTCCTTCTCCTCCTTTTTGCTGCTATGTAATTCCATGTGGGAAGTCATTTGGATACTGATGTGTTTCTGCCATATTTTGCAATTAATGCATTGTATTTGGAAATTTATGTTGTATCTGTGTTTGCTATATATATGCTTGCTAGAAGGTGTCTCAAGGGATATGCCAAAAATCTGGGCTTGTCTTCCTTTTCTGTAGATGAAAACTGATAATCTTCTCTTGTCACCTTCCAGGAGAGAAACCATTCAAATGTGATGAGTGTAACTTTGCTTCCACAACACAATCGCATCTGACACGACATAAGCGTGTCCATACTGGAGAAAAGCCTTACAGATGTCCCTGGTGTGACTACAGGTAATGAGTCATTAACTAAAGCATGATGAGAGAAGGGTTAAGGCGATCAGATGAGGTTCATTTGAAGTCACCAATAAAAATATATTGCCATTAAAACACCATCAGGGCAGCTGTAATTACATATTAAATTAGGAGCTAAATTTAAAAACTTACTCTTCAGTATTTAGGTATTACTTTATAAAGAAAAACAAATGATGGGAAACCTTTTAGTAGTAACACTACAGTGCTAATGTCGAGTGTTTGTTTCACAGCTGCTCCAGTGTCTGTTGGAATTCTCCGTGGTGAGGCTGCTTATCTGCATTGCCTTTTCAAATCTGTTGCGGTTTTGAAATTTTTCTCGGTTGAGTTGAAACCATTTCACCAAGAGAGGAGAAGTTCTCTAAAAGGCTTACCAGCCTAAATACTCACCAGACACTTATTAAATTGGTGGCAACTCAAGCTGGTTACAGTTCTTCAGAGTCTTGTTGCTCTGCTCCAATTTTCCTTTTCCTTGCTAGTCAGGGTGTTTGGATGAGAGTTGGCCATTGGGTTGGTTGCATGGCAAAGCCTCCCATTTTACGCCACTAAAACCCATCCCCGTGTTAGAGCAGTAGATTAAATTTAATTTAAAGAAATCACATGACTGAACAGTGAAGATTTCTTCTGATGCTCATCACCCGTGTCTTTGGTTTGTAATAGACTACTTATTAAATGATCTCATATTGCTTCTAAAGTGCATCTTTACTCTTAAATACACTTCTTCTGCATTCTTGAATACTTTTCATACCTTGCAGTGAGGTGGCTAGTCTGTGTGTACCGTAAAGGAATCCATAGAAATATTTTATGGGCAATTTGCAAGAGCTGATGTTCAAAAAGTTTTTAAAAATCAGCATTATATTTGATAACTGGCATACGATTAGATGTATGTGTTGTGATGCATGCACACAAGAGGGGGAAGTTAAACATTTGATTATACCCCTATAGATTTTTTATTTTCTTTTCATGCTGAACATACAACAGTAAAGTTCCTTTAGTATAAGTTTTAATGTAGTTTCCTAAAGCAAGACTATATAATGAAGCCTATCTGCTCTCATAATACCTGTTTTCATGCTATTTATGATCTTCTTTACAGAAAACTTTGTACAGAAAGCTTCTGCAGTGGTCTCACATTTTCTGTATGAAACTTCTCATTGCGTTATTTTGTTTGTGTGGGGCAAATGTTCTGTGAACTCTTCTGTAGTGAGCACTCATTAAATCACACTCTAGAATTGCAGAGAACTGAATTTGGTAACCTCGGGGTGGGGGGCACTGTGTTTCTATGCTACTCAAGAGTGTCCCTGCTTTCTTTATATTTTTATTTAAGTAGAAGTGGTTTTGTTAGCTTCAGTAAATCATCTAGGAATTAGAGGTGGTTTTCATTTGTCAGAGCAGTCGTGTTAGAAGGTCTGTGTTGAGTGAAGTGAGAGCATGTAAACATTAGTGTGACATGATGTGCTGCATTGAAGGTAAAAGAAGTGCTGTCTTTAATGCAGTGTGTTTTAGGACACTTAATCTTGTGGTCATCCACTTTAACTGAAACATCCCAATTGGCAGGAATAGTCTTATTACCGAGCTAGCTGATGAGAAGTGGGTTACAGAGGGTTTGAGCTCCTTGGTTTGAAGACCCAAGAGACCAGGAGAGTTGTAGATTTGAATCAGTTTGGGGTTTGTTACACACATGCAATGAGTGAATGCACTTCCCTCACTCAGGATGACAAAAGGCGTAATAACCCAGTGCTCTGTTGAGTGAAAGACAGAAGATCATTTTACTTTGGATAAAAAGTTTTCTGTATGAGATATAAATTCCAAGAAATAGCAAGTTTTTTAGGAGTATCATATTATACTGGAGGTTATTAGAGAAGATGCAAGCATAGCTTATTTTACTAGGATTAACAAGAAATATCATATTTTATTAGGATTAACTAGAAATAATAATTTCTATTAACAAGAAAAAATGTGTTGTATTTATATTATTGAAAAATAAATGTTTCACGACAAGAGAATGTTAGTTTCCATCCTTCACAGGCCAATTTTGACCTAACCTTTGGAGGCTGATCTCTACAGATACCAGCTGATGAAGCTTTCATTCTGCAGGAAATTTGTTCCAAGCTCAGCTGAAAAACATCTGGTAGGGATGCAGGAAGCAGAGCTCTGCTGCTGCTGCTGCTGCAAGCTCATAGAGGCAGCAAGGCACTCGGTGTAGCTGCAGAGGAGCCCGTAGAGGGGCTGCTGTATTTATTAGCTCAGCAGTCCTGCTTGTGCCTGCCAGTTTCCACAGTCCTGGGATATTAGCCAGCCTTGTTGGCAAGTATATGTTCTGCTCTCTATCCACCTCTCTCTTAATTTTAAACTACAGTTGTAAGGGAATCACATGTTGCCTCCTTGTCAAGTCTCCCAGTATTTGTCTTTTAAAGGAAAGTTATTAGCAACCCTGTAAATAATATTGTTTGCACCAGTTCAGCAGATGGTATGTAGACTTGCAAGTGTCACCTACAGAAAATGTTAAAATGAAGATTTTAAAATTCACTGATCTAGTGATAAAATTTAGCCCCGTGTCTAGTGGTTGAGGTCTCATTGTGATGCTGTGAGCTCGGCCCTTGCACTGTAAGTTCATCCAGACTATTTCATGTGTTGCTGTTTAAGTGTTGCTTGGCAACTGCAGGCTCTTTAATGAGCCTTGTCCTTTCAGTGAGGTGAATATTCCTCTTTTTGTGTTGGGATATGGAGGAAAGTACTGTTAGTGCTAATATAAAGTTTTCTTTCATTGATAACTGATCTCTGTTCTATAAAGTAGTAGTTTGTGACACTTGAATTTAAACACTGGCTAAGATATTCAAACTATTCTCATTCAGCCCATTGGTGCTCAGGGTATTCTTGGAGATTCTTGACTTCAAGCTTTTCAATTCCTCAGCCTGAAATTGTGAATAATCATCCTGCAAAAATTCTTGCCAGTCTGGTGAGTGAAAGGCCAGATAACTCTGACAAGAAGTACAGAAAAGGGGCTATTAGAAGAAGCTAATCTGAATTTAGGAACTGTTATAAACTTTATAAACTGAAGTAAAATCAGCTGTAAGATGCTATGGGGAAAAAAGTGATTTTGGCTGCATGAAACAGAAAAGGCAATTTATTCTCTATATAGCACACAGCATGAGACATTCTTTTCTTAACTAGAAAAAGACATGAATGGATGTGGTTTTCTGAAGGGAATAGTAAACTAACTTAGCATTTTTAGCTCACAAATTATAAATTCTCTATAGTATTCATATGCTTATAGTTGTACTTCAGTATTCTTGGGAAAAATGTTCCCTTCCATCTCTAGTTTTTGTACTGTGACCACTTGATACTAAATCTTTTGTATTTGGATAACAAAGAAATTGACATCTGTTTTTTGATACAGTACTATATGACTTCCGGTAACAATTATAATTTGAAATTATGTTTTAAGTCTAGTTTGAAAAATCCTTTAGAAGGGAGCAAAATGTAATATTCATAAACAGAAAAATGTACTTGTATGTTTGGTTACATATTTTTCACATTTGAGTTTTCAATTTAGTTTTTCCCTATTTAAATAAAAATATGCATGATTTTCCTTTGCATTTACTTTTTCAAATCACACAGCATGTCTCTCCATTCTTAAGTCAATGTGCTTTGTCATACAAAAATATTCATTCACCTTTAATTAATGTTCAACCTAATTTTATAATGCAGAATTGGTCTCACAGGGCCTTGCACCACCATTACTTATGCAATGCTTGTTTTATATTTCCTAGTCATTTAAAAAAGATGTGTTACGTGGCTGAACTTTTCAGGTGACACCATCCTGGAGTTACACTGACAACAATACTGTTTGCATTTGGAAATGGGCACAGTAAGCACTGAAGAGCTGTATAACGTCCTGAAAATGAACAGCACCTGTGGCACAGGTTTCTGAATCTGTTGGTTGTATAGTCTGTGGACAGACTTTCTAAACCTGCAGCATAGTTAGGTACCTGAATTTAACCTGCTTGCTGAAGTGAAAAATTCCCCTAAGTCTGATGATGTCAATGAAAGATGCAGATATACAGCATTTTCAGAACTAAACTGCTTTTGTGCATGTGTCTAAGAAAGGGAAATCTCATTTTTTCATATGTAAGATTTTAAATTTAACTCCCATTTGTTCTGATTTTCTGTATAACTGTCACAACTTGTCGGCCAATTTATGTTTGTGAGGGGGATGTTTCAGTGAAATGGATCTGAGTTACACGGAGTGAGACATGCAAAAGGCAGAACCCTGCTTTTCTCACATGATCAAATGTGTTGGATTACAGTGCTTGGGAGAAGCACTGACATAGTTTCGTGATGCAGAAAGAGTATTGCTGCTACTTTGACCACAAGAGTGTGGGACTGATATTATGTTAATGTGCTTCAGGCCATCCCTCTGCTGTGATTAAAGAAAATAATTTTCAGTCCTCTGGGATTCCACTATATGGTTCATTTTGCACAGAGTACCTGTGGTGGTGAGGGAGTGGAGGGCAATATGCATGGGTGTTCCTTAGCCATAGATAAGAAGGTTTAGAAGTTGTAAAAAACAAAAAGCCAAGCCAGCAAAACATCATCCATTCCTTTCTATAAAATATATGACTTTTGAAGGATGTCTTACAAGACTGAGAATAAATAGCATACATTTTTAATATAATTATGTAAGCTAAAATAAATATTTTACATTTATTATGCATAATAAAATAATTAGACAACATTCTGTAAGGGATTATGGCATCTGAAATTCCAACTGCAGACGGATTCATTGCATATTTTCAGCAGCAGCAGCAGCATGACTTAGGGGGAGTTACTCCACAGGGGCTACTTTTCTTTTTTGGACAGCATCCCTAGGGAGTTCCTATTTCTGTCTGACTTACAGTATCTGTTCATAGGTTGCAAAGACCAGTTTATAATACACTCCAGGATTTGCACCTAAGTCATAAGAATGTGCAAAGTAAGTGTTTTCTCTCTGTTTATTTTGGTGAATTCAATAACTTTTAGGTATGATTGCAACAGCTGTGCACTATTCCCTTGTTACATCAAGGATAACTAGAGACTACAGATGAGGTAACAATACATACTAATTCACAGCAAAACTGAAAGGCTGTTAAGGCAAATTCTACATAAAATGATGAAAACAGTTTATTTATCATTAAAACATTAATATCAATATGCTCTTTGTAACCAGTGAAATTTAGCATGCCTGTATAGGAAATAACTAGGTTATACAACTGTATAGGCTGATGAGGATTCCAGGTGGCAACCAGCATTGCACTGTGGGAAAACACCTATATATACATACGTGTATATATATATATATATATATATATATATATCTTTCACAGAGGCAGAATTGGGAGAAAAACAGTGCAAATACTTTGTACAAATACAAAGTTGTTTAGGAAAATAATGCATGTATGTAATAGAGCAAGCAGGGCCTTTAGGAAGTACTTCAGCTTCTGTTGTGTTCAGCAGCAGGAGTTGAGGATATCCAGTGCCTTGTGCTAGCAGATTTATAAACAAATGAAGATAGAAGTTTAGACAGACATTTTGTCAGTGCATGGGCACAGTTCCCAGATGAAAACTCAGAATATTATTCCCCCCTTAGTTTTTAATAAACATTCAGATAAAATACTTGGAAATATTTATATTAATCTGGAATAAAATGTGCTGTAGCATTTAAAAGAAAAATACTCTGAAATCGAATTTAGATATAGTTGCAAAAATACTGTAATTATTGCAGCAAATACATGGCATACAAAACAATGGTCAACTTTATTCCCTTTTGTACTGTTTCTGTGGCTTGATAAAACCTCTTATATTCACCTAAGTTATAGCAGACAGTTTATGTGGTAAATTCAGAATAAAAATATGCAGTGTTGTAGGAGTGCACAATGCAGATCGGCTCTCAGGTTGACCAGCTTAACCAGATGTAATTCCTAACATTCCAAACCGGAGAGCACAAGTAATGATGTGACCCTTGCTCAGATGTGTCTGTGCTGCCTGCACTCACTCTGAAATTGTGTCTGCAATTTTGGACTGTCGTTGGTGGCAGTGTATGAAAGAGCTTAGGCTCCCTCTCTCGAAGCTGTCCCTGCCCAGTGTCACTGCCTGGAGTGCTTAAGGGAATGTGTGTACCAGGAAAAACAGGATTGTTTCTTAGGAAGAGATAGGTGAACGAGCACACACGTGTGCATTGGCATGTGGGGACTTGGTGACTGTGGTCCACAAGGAAGTTGCCATGTTAAGAGGCCTTGGCACAGCATTAAATACTGTAATCATTTTGTGAGGACCTTCACATTCTGGATTTGTAATTTATAGCATAGAAAATGCACTCTACTTGGTAGAAGGGTAGTATGGACTTTCACTAATTTTAATGACTAAGGAAATATAAATCCCTAAATTACTAACGTAAGGAAATTCATCAATAATTCCAGGAGCCATGGTACCTCTTTTGTTGATTTTTTTTTTCATTTATATATTTATTTATTTATTTATTTATTTACTTGTTTGTTCTCATAGGTTGGTATTTATTTTAGAGTTGCCACTCTAAAAAAGAGGAATTGCATTTTTAATTCAATGGGTCTGTGGTTCTTATGCTAACACTAAACTTGGAACTTTTTGGATCTGCCTGAGTGGTGATGCAATTGCAAACCCTAATAATACTCTTCTAGTCTCATTTTGGATTGAGGTCTTTGAAGGACAACTTTTAAGGGATCTATTTAAGTCTAAATGCTGTGCTACATTACTCAAAGGAGACTGCTGAGTTTAATGTTGCTGAAAGTTGAAACCATTTTGATATCAATGTAAAAATTAATATCTGATTTCAGCATCTCTATATTACAGCCTGTCATGACTGTAGGCCAGCATTTAAAAGAAAAATTTTGTAATTTGTTCACACTTCAATTCAAGTTCTGAGAAAACCTTGTCAGTCTCGTGGTTTCTTTCAGTAGTCACTCTTTCCCTTACTGTGCAATTTGGGCTTTGTCCCTAATGTTTCTTAGGCAGCCCCTTCACTGCTAAACTGCTGCTGTTTTTCTGAATCAGTGTCCAAGACACTTAACCCAAAACCTTGAAGTATTTGGTGTCTAGGAAATATGAATAAGACCACTTCATGCAGTGGACAGATTAATGTAACTAATGTATTCTTTTATCACATTTTATCTTCTCTCTGGTCTCACACTTCTTTTTTGCTATCATATGTAATCATCACTGTCTTATCTATTCCTCTTTCTTAAAGAGTATAAATACGTTATCATAAATACAAGGATATTTATATCTAATATATACCTAATTCATGTTTATCAATCTGAAACACCAGCATATATTTCAAATAAAAATAATCTTAAGTATGTTGTATTTTGATAGTAAATAAAATTTTAGCATTAACCTGAAGATGAACAGCAATGCTATGGTCTTAAAAAAGCTTGTATTAGCAAAAAGACTAGTAATTTCCTGTTCTTATAGTGCTTCTGATAAAAAAGTACAGAGATCTTTTATGTCTACAAATAAACTTCCATTTGTTAGAATGGTTTGATCTAAAAATAATCATTAGCATCATAACTTAATTAATGTGAGCCTTTTGTGTAAAACATATTTTAAAAAAGGCTAAACTAGCCATATATGTTTTCTTTGCTCTTGCCTGTTAGCAAAGAATAAAAGAATTCATTTGCTCTTTTTGCCATTCCTAATCCCCAATCCAGTCATTATAAAAGGGCCAAAGCCATCTTTGGGGGTGCTGAAATCTATAAGGAATTTAGTACTAGTACTAGTACTAGTACTAGATGCCATCACCAAGTATGTGACAAGTAGCTAGCACTCTGAAAATACTTCGGTAGCATTACAGGTCTCCAAAATGAAATTGATAGACATGAGCCTGTTGTGTTGTGTGAGGTTTATTCTCCAGTTTTTATGGCTACTACCCTGAAAAACAAATTCCTGTGTTAATACTGTCTTTGTGACAAATTTTCCTCTTCCTCCTTCTCATGTGACATACAAAACAGATTAAAGTCTGGAGGAGTGACAGAAAGCAAATTCTATTCTGAAGTCCCAGAAAGAGGTATACTCTAGTGCAAGTGGAAGAAAGGGAAAGGTTTTTTCTGTTTAAAGTATGATGAAAATGAGATAAAGAATTGCTGAATAGCAAGTGAAAGAAGGAAAGAAAAAAGCTTTTGTGTTTGAGAAAAGCTTGCTACTTAGATACTTTTAATGCATTAGAAATGGCGAGCAATTTTCCGGATAAATTTGGCATTGTTAGAAATTCCTGATTTATTAACACTAAATAAAATTCCTTGCACATTCCAACAGAGTTGTCCTTGTCCCTCTACCAACTTCTGCCCAAATTCTCCTGGAGCCCCATGCTGGGGTACTTTGGGATCTCAGGTTCTGTCACCAGCACAGGGTTCCCCACCTCTGGAGTGGAAGCCCGATGCGCCAGGCTGGCCCCTCTGCAGTGCTGCTGGAGGGTGTTTGCCAGGCACCACAATATGATAGGATGGGACTGGGGCTCTGGAGCAGCATCAGCACCTGGGGCTTGGAAATCTGCTGCTCCTGGCCACCCTCTTCCCGGTGCTGTAGGGTACCCCAATGGGCTGAAAGCTCATCTCTAGGCTTCAGCTTCCTGCTTTGGAGAATGAGGCATTAGAGATTTGGGAGCTCAGAGTTCCGAACCTGTGGTTTCAAAGTTGCTACTTAGTGTTGGCCAGTTAACAGGGAGAGCTTGTCTCAAGATTTGCATTTTTGCCTTTTCTCCTTCCTCAGCAGCTGGGAGAAGGTGGTGCATTCTCCATAGGAAAATGTGGCATAAGGAGGACAGGCCATTTGGCATACAACAGCTCACTTCCCTAAAACCATTTTGAACTCTCTATTCCCATAAGTCATGGGTCACGGATCCCTATTTCCCTTGAGGTTTTGCTTACAAAAAGATAATACGGAAAGGAGCCTGTTGTCCTCTTGTAACTTATTAAGTTGCATATTACAGCTATTTTGTCCCTGGTTGGGATGATCTTTGTGGTTTTGCCAGCCCTCTTTAGGTCTGACTAACAGTCACAGATATAGATGAGACTTCTTAGGGAGCAACCAGCATATGAAGCTGTTATATAATATTTTGCTATTACAAGTGATGGAGTGCAGCTCTGGGGTTATCTTTTTTTTATTATTTATTTATTAATATATTTTAAAATGTGTTCTTTTAATAATGGGAAAGAAGTTAAGGGAAGAAAATATATATGAACAAAAAGGTTTTCTGCATTCTTGGATGTGTTGGGTCAAAACTACTTCTTACTTTTTCTCTCTATGTCAGAGAAAAGATGAGGTCAGTACAGCACTCCTCATCATCTCCTCAGCAAGATGAGGAGCTAGATATGCTGAGGTTTAGTGTGCCTAATGCAATGCAGCAAGCTAATGCAACACTGTTCTCCTTTCTCCCACCCACATGGGCCAGGGGATTGGAGTGGAGACATTCCTTGATGTTTTCCCACTCCTTCTGTAAGTGCACAGGTTTTTTTCCCAGGTTTTTCTTCCTTCTACTTACGCAAACTGCCCAGCACACTGTGGTTCTTAGAATATAGGTCCACACCCATATATCCACATTTTTAGATAATGCTTTAAAGTAATACTTCTCCTGGTGTTCTTCAGCATTGCTATCTTTTTATATTTTTAGTAATGTTATCATTTAAACCACACACAACTATTTTTCTTAATACCCTCAAATTATTTGTGTTATAATCCTGTAAACATATATAGTGGTTCTACTGATATCATAAACTGCCTGAACATCGTCCTGTGGTTCTTTGTGATATTGTTAATACCCCTTAAAATATAGTATTTATTGTTTTATGTTGGTAACTTCCATTCATGCTCCTTCAATCCCTGTTCAAGATGATTATGGATTTTCTCTAACTACTGTAGCATGGGACATCATTTATTCTGCTACAAATCTCGTGTGGAATGCCTTCTCATACTGAACTAACTCTAAACATTTCTGTTGAAATTTTGCATGCACAATCTACAGGGCAAACAATACTTAGAACCATTAAGTTGTAGAAGTTATTGTAACTATTAAAATAAATTCTTAAGTTCTGATGATGGTTCATTAGAAAAATATGGTATTTCAGACATCCTTTTGTTAACAAGCTCTTTTTAAAGCACAGAGAAACATTTTCATTAGCAAATTTTGAAGATTTCTTATATGGGTATTTTAACATAAAGAGCCATTAGTAATTTGGTTTTGTTTCAGGAAAAAATATGTATCTTTAGTTCAGAAGGGCAGGTTTTTTTAAATCAGTTGACGATGATTGTTTTTTAGTCTTCTGTCCCTAATTTATTGTGAGACTTGCGCCAGCCCATCCATCCATCTTTCACCCATTTCTTTAATAACTTTTTAAGCTGTTGACCAGTTTCAGTGAAAACTGACACCCTGTAGTAGCTGCTGAGATAAATTAAGTTCATGTTTCCTGAAAGAGGTGGATGAGGAGAGGAGTGAAAAAAAATCACGGAGGACCAGTCAGGCAAAATTCAGCTGTCATGCATTCTTCTCTCTTAGAATCCAGCCTTACCACCCAGAACAACTGCTTTTTCTTGGATGGGGATATCCTGAAGGAGCATATTGGGGAGCTGTTGTTTCTGCATTGGTGCATTGGGAGATTTAGTGAAAGGGGCATGAATGCATAGGAAATCATGCTTCAGTTGGTACAATGCTCATGTGTCAAAGTATTGAGTCCCAAATTAACCATTTGTTGCAAGTTGCCAAATTAGGTTCTATTTAAAAGTAAAATTTAAAAGGTATTTTTCAAAGGATAAGGAGGAGACCCCCAAAATCTGTGTTTTTCTTTAGAAAAAAAGATCATTTGGAAAAGATTTATACCCAGGCGATTGAGACTACTGACATTTCTTAGTGAATAGGAAGAAGCTTCCCACTGTGGAGAGATTATTCCACAAGTGCTTTTTTGGCACTTTTTCTGTTTTGTATAAGTCATTCACTGATGAACTGACATATTCATAGATTGATAGAGATGTATTTACTTCAGGAAAAGAAGCAAAGTTTGAAGAAATGGTAAGTTCTTTTTACATGTTATTGGTGATACTGAGCATCCAAGGATTCTCATCTCACATGGGGTCCAGTGGCTCTGTGCCTATTTGAAATTCAGCCTCTTCATTTACGTGACTAAATGTGACTTTCATCACATTGTAATTTGAATTTTAATTACTAGTCTTTAAGATTTTGATCAGCACTAATAAATTATAGCACAGTCATATGGTATTTAGCTGATTGATTTTTGCATGCTGAAATATAGTCATTTTGAAGAGCAGTAAAACTTTCAGGTAGAAGAAATGTTTCAAAGATAAAGGAATTTGTATTGGATTTGTTCATTTGTGTCAGGCCAGAGAGGGAAGTCCTAAATATGAGCCCTTGTTAGGGAAAAGCAGGTGTCTGCTATCCACTCTGTTTTAAATAAATGCAGGAACATCAAGTCAGGCAAACAAGGCCAGTGAGTGCAGCTTTTGGGAACAGCTTTGTGTTTCCAGTTGGTGGTGCAAGAGGTGAGAGATGAGAATACTGTATTGGGTGATGGTAGCTCTGTTGGTACGCTGCATCACAGAACAGGATTCTAAAAGGCAAATGCAGCATTTGTGTGCTGAGTTCTTGTCCACCTGCATCTATTCCTGACTTCCACTTTTGTTTGGATGTCTTTTCTCTTAGAAGTCCACAACATAACATCGGGAGAATCTTTATTTTCTTTTCCTGCTCTGAAGTGTCCATTTTTAGTTTCAGTTCACCAGTAGCACAGCAGGAGTACTGTAACAGAAAGGATTATAACTAAGCCTCTCTCCATCTAAGCATCTCTGTTCCATAGCTCAGTTGGGAGTCAGCTCTCACTGGCTGGAAAGTGTGTACTGTCACAGGGTCGATGCTATAAAACAGAAATGAAGACAGTGGATAAAATCCTGGCTCCACTGATGTTATTCACATCCCCTCCATGTCCTCAGTGAAGTGACAGTTCTCACCTGTCATGAAGATACTTGTAAGGAAGGAGAGAAATGGAAAGCCAGGGAGCTTCCACAAGAAGCTGAACAGTAAAAAAAGTTCAGCCAGGCAAGTAAGTTGTGGGATTGAGAATGCAGTTATTTCTACTTTCCCTTTGATTTGCAGAGAGGATCCTGATCTCCTAAATCTTTCCAAAAGACATCTAAATTCAGAAGCATCTACTCCTTTTGGTGTTTCTATTTTCAGTTTCTCTCTACTTGAGTTTGCAAGTTCTTGCACAACTGAGTGAAATCACTGAGGCATGCTCAGAAGTCTTTGTCCCGGGGAAATGACTATGTCTGCCTCAAGACTTTTGGTACATTTTTTAGGCAGACAAGCCCCTCTTCCTGTATTTTTGGGTATGTGTTAGAGGCCTGAATATTAGACAAGTCAAGATTCATTTAGTTCATAATGAACTGCTGTCTCCAGGCTCATTCGAGTTATTGTTTAGGATTCTCAGCTGAAAGGGCACAGGACAAAGTGTTTAGGAGCCTGTTGTTTGGATTTTCTAAGAAAATTATATGGGGAACATAACTGAAAACAGAAGAGCATTTAAGAAAGCAGGGATTAGATCTGCTTTTGGCTCCTGACAGTTCCTTGCTGTCTAATGGCAAAGTTTCAAGAAGAAAGGGTTGACACATGATATTTTGTGCCAGCTAATATACTTTCCTGGGACAAAGAACAGAATACAGCCTTCGTCAAGATAAGGGCAGCCCTAAACTTGTGAGTTTTACTACCTAGAACAGTGGCATAATTTCTAGAAAATTAGGGGCAATATTATTTCCTTTTCCAGAGCAGATTAGAGCATCTGATATTTCCTATTGGTGACCTACATATATCTTTAGAAACAGTAGGTACCTAATTAATGCAAATATTGAGATCTACATCAGTTCTTTACTATGTCCACTAATTGCATTGTTAATTTGAATGGTTATGGAGGACAGACTAGGTTGCCATCTTGCATTGCCATGCCCAGCAGTACACATGGACAGAAAGCTTTCTACTCTCTTTTGCTGATATCATCTCCCAAACCTATCCCTACTCTTTTTGCTTATTTTCTGATTATCATATCCTATTCAGTACTTAGATTTTAGTTTTTCTGAGGCCAAGACCATTTTCTCTGTTATTTCTCTGTACATCAATTGGCATATCATTATCCTGTCGTGCTGTCCTCTAGGGTCAACATGCAGTGAGAACATACCAGATTTCTTGGAACTACTTTTTGATTCATAAACATAGGATTACATTTCACTAGAGGAGTGCAGGAAAGCTTGTCTTGTTGTGGTGAAACCTTACTGTTGCCAGGACTGTGATACTGTTTAATGGCGAAAACCTTAAAGAAGATGTGAGAGAGCCTGCATTCAAGTTGAAGTGCAGTATCAGTGCCTAATTCCTGTAGTCTCCTTAGAAAATATTCTCTCTCTTTTATGGGCTAGTAGTCCAGTACCTTTCATGAAAATTAAATGCATATAAATAGGATTTTTCAAATATGTGTGCAGTCTTAAGTGCCACTAGAATCACCCTTGGCTGGTTTAGCCTGGTTTTGTTTTTAAATCTGACCTTCAAATACGTGTCTCGCGAAATGTGTTTCTGGGTGCATTTGTTTTGTTCTGTTTTGTTTTGTTTTTGGAGATCATGTCATTGTTATATAGCTGAAGAAAGGGTAGTACTGAAAGCAATGAATCTTGGAATGCAAGTGGAACTATTTAGACTCTCTTCTTTAAAGCACAACTTCTTTATCTATACCCATCCAGTACTTAGAAAGGAAGGATTTCAGGATATTATGAGCTATATTCTTCTCTTGCTATTCACCTCATGTTAGTAAGATGCTATTCTGCAAACTCATGGAAATATCACTGAAACATATGGAGTGCTTCCATCTCTGCAGCAAAAAAACCCCAAACTGTATACATCTGATAACAAAAAGGAAACAAATATAGATAGATGATACATACATATATATGTACATACATACATACATAGGGTTTTTCCCTAAATTTACATTATTTACTTAATTTATATTTACTTTTGGAAAATACATGGATTGTTTATAATAGTTGTAAACTCTTGTGCCCTGTAAAGAGGCATGGGGATTAATGACTTCTCAAAGAATTGTTTTGCAAGAGTGCTGTAGCATTTCTAGAATGAGTGCTTAGTTAAAATAGTCACTAAGGGAATGTTATTCCCATAGACATCTTTTGCACCAAACCTGTGTATTTTTTATTATCTGTGCATTCTGATTTGAATCACTAAGATCCTTTCATATATGTATATATAACATTAAGCTTATGAATAGGTCCAGTTGTTCTAAAGTTATAATGTTCCCTAGAACCATGTACTGAATTAGCCCTTTAAGGACTGTATTACTATAATGCAAAATAGATTCAAAGCAATAGTTTGCTTTTATATAAAAGATAAGGAGTGCAGAGGGTTTTTTGTGGGTTCTGTTTGTTTGTTTGTTTGTTTGTTTATAGTTTAAGAGTGCAATATATGTTTTCTTTAGCTGTAAAAGCACAATCAAGGCAACATGATAAGTGAGTCAGTGTTGTAAAAGTAAAACTAATTTTGCCTTCACTCACATGAGCTATAGAAGGAGGAAGCTTTATTGTCCCTGGGAAGGTGATAAGGCAGAGTAATTGTATATTATACTGTCCTGGAACATCTGCCTGAAGACTGTTGGAGCAATTCATCTATCATGGACGATACAGCATGTTTTGTCTTTCTGCTTTAACCCATCCCCACTGCTGGCCTGCACGAAGGTTTTGATAGGGACTGTGCCTGGGCTGGGGCTCACATTAATCAGTCCCCTTGTTCAACACTCCAGCTGACATAATTACAACCTGCGCACAGCAGTTATTCAAGTTGAGTCCTTGTCACTCGTGGTGCGAAACTACACAGCTCAGATCCCGAAGGAGATTGCCTTATCACACAGAACAAGGGCTCACAGGAGTTGAAGAGAATAGAAATGGGAAAATGTCTTCCGGGAGTACTATATATTCCTTTAAAATAAGACATTTGAGAGACTTACAAGGGACAAAGAGAAGCATTGTGCAAGGTCTGAAATGAACAGGTTATTATTTTTAAAAGGATTACACAGGCCATTTTTGTGAAATGGACATGCATTATTAAATAAATTCAGTGGTCTCTCTTATCATTCAGTGGCTCTGCACTATTAGTTTTCTTCAAAAGTGATAAAATAGTTTTTGACTTGTATAAGCTTTAAGTATCTCTCAGTAGAAATCATCAGAACACAACTAATAAAAGTGCACATATTATACCAGTAAAATTGGCACACACATAAGAGAAGATCAGTGAGGATCAGTTAAGGGTGAAGGAGGAAGCATGCAAAAGGGCTTTCGAAGATGAGCAAGTTCATTAGTTTCTGCTCTTGTATGATACCAGAATGTGAAAGGTGAAGCCAAAGAAAAAGTTTCATATTTTGCCATTCTTCCCTCTTTTCATGTTAACTCTCTGTGGGAAAAAAAGACAAGTCCATAACAGTATCTATGATAATGAAAGAAGTTTATTTTCATGTAATATGATGGGGTTAATTTTATATGGTAGTGGCTTTTTTCTTTGAGACAGAATCTTTGCATACATGAGCAGAGGACAATTTGTTTGGTATTGAGCTATAAAATTCCTCAATATGACAGAATTTCATTGGTATCCAGAAGGCTTTTGCCCTGGTGTTTTAATTTTTTTCTTCTTGGGTCAGCTTTTTGAAGTAATACCATTCAGGCAGTTCCTATTCTTCTCCATCTATTGATGGATCAATAGATTTAGCCCTGATTTCTCATCTAGTTTAAATCCTGTTATATCTGTTAGACGTAATTGTGTATTGTTGAAAGAACAGTAAAAATCTGTCTATTTTGGGTGGTCCAATTTTAATATTTTTACAAGACAGCTTATCTGCAACTTTGAATAGTCTGAAGTAGAAGTGCAGTAGAAACTGCCTTATGCATTGTACTTTACGTATAGGTATGCTAGGTGAGCCAAATACATAGTTCAGTGCTTTCATTCCATCTCAGTATCTTTTGGTTAAGTACACAACACATTAATTTTGATGTGTAATCTCCAGTGAAAGTCCTGCTACATGAAAACTGCAGTTTCTTACTGAGCAGCAGGGCGTCCTTATGAGCAAATGTACTCTTGTAGGAACAAAAATAAGGTTTTGCTTGCTACTTAGTCCTAGAGCTAGTTCTCCTGAAGTGAATGATGTCTGTGAAGTAAGCTCAAAGTACAGAGCCAAATGCTGCATTTACTTACATTTGTGCAGAAAATGGCATTATGAGGACATAATCTGAAGAGAATGATGTCTCTCTGATATATGCTTTCAACACACGTTTTAGATTAGGGAATCAATCATACCTCCAACTAAAGACCCAAATTTGACTTTCAGAATCTAAGATAGTTTTGCAGTATTGACAGCCAGGAAGAATACATTTTAATTTGCAGACTGAACAAATTTCCATGACATCATGGAAGCACAATAAATGGCTGACCTCACAATGACATTTTTCAGACTTAAAGTGTACTTGTTGGAGACTTTGAGCCCAGAAAAAGCCTTAAGCTCAGCCAGTCTGACCTTCTACAGAAAACAAACTGCATAGATGTTCTTTTTCCCAGTTTGCTCTATGCTGAACCTCCTACTTCTGACTGAATTTTATGATCTAGAAACATATCCAGGTTTGATCTGAAAACAGGCAAAGTTGCAGAACCAGCTTCCCTTCTGTGAAAGATTAATTGCTGAAGAAATTGTGCTTTGTTTCTCAGTTGAATGTGACTGTAACTTGTAGTCATTGCTTTCGGTTTCGTTTAGGTTTTCTCTAAGTTAGGTTGTCCCTTAATCACAACTTTATTAAGTTACTCATGGGCCAAGCTCAAGTGTAATAAGGAAAACAGAAGGGGTTTTTATTAAGTGTTTTGGAGTTCTTTACCCCACTTAGCTTCTATTTCTATTTATAATCACTTTGTGGCTGTTTATTCCCTTTTTAAAATGTAGACAGTAATACAGGAATACAGGAAGTAGATATTCTAGAATTAGTTTCTCCAGTGTCACAAAGAGAACATTACATCCTTACATTTGCTTGCTACTTCCTTGCTTATACAGCTAAATATAGCATGGGGCCTTTCTGCTTATAGCATCACACTAGAAGTTCACATTAAACTGATGGTCCACTATTCCCTAAATCATTTTCAGTGTCACAGCTTTTCACAGCATTGTCTAAGTTACTGGCATGCATTGTGCAAAGGTGGGGAAGCTAACATGTAATTGTGTGTGTACATGTTGTGATTGAACACGCCTGGCTTCTGCAACTGCTCTGTATGATGGCAGTGTCATCGTTATTAATCATGCTGCCAATTACAGTGTTGTCTGCAAATTTTATTAGCAGGGATTTTATATATGGTTTTGGCATGCATAACAAAAGTGAATCTTTCAGACAATTATTGCTGATTCCTTTGACAAATTGGAACATTTGAAATGAGGAAGAAAATGGCCATCTCTTTTTGCATGGGGGTTGGGGCTGGGATAGGGCAAGAAGAGGCACTGTATTAGCATTAAAAAAACCTACTTTGAGCAGAGATTGTACAGACCACAGTGCCCTGGGTATGAATCCAGGCTGCAAAGCAACAGGATCTGTCCTCTAGGGAACCGTGTTGTCACTAAAATGGCTGAAGGAACTGACATGAAGGCCAGTTGGACGAAGTACCATCTGCATCTGAGATTGACAGGCAGCCTTTAGGGTCTGTTGCTATCATTTCTGACTCCAGCAACATTAGGAGTCCAGTTTCATCTTGTGCAGCCGCTAGAATCCACACCCTTTCCTAGGCTCCATCTGCACTTCTATATCTGTGAATATACTTTATGTGTTCCTGAGGATACACAAACAGACTCCACAGAATTGTTCAGTTACTTTATGTGGTCATTAAAAGGAGTACAATAGGGAAAAAATTGATGTTGAAAGGAAATGCGTGTCTTCAATTAAATTCATCCCAGCTTTTTTAAAAAATGGATGTTTTCCATGGCCTCATTTCAGCAAGGTATTTGATAATGTACATAAATTTAACCTTGTGAGTCATTCTTTTGAAGTCAACGGGGGCTGCTTGTACTTAAGCCTCACAAATGCGTACGTACCTTGTTAAATTGGGGCCTGTGATACCTAAAGCCCGGTCTCCATCCTCACACCACTGCAGAGATGATGTTTCTCAGACCAACTTCTCTTTCATGCCATCTGCTCTAAGAAGAAAGGAAAGGGGGAGGGAGGAAGCCCAGGAACAATGGAGTGATTATTCTCAGTTACTGTGAAATAGATGAACTCCACCTGCTATTTCTGCCACTTAAACCTTGGCTGACACAGTGCAGCAGTGCACTGTGCACAGCAGAGCCCTGCATCCCTCACGCCGCAGGCACGCAGGCCCTTGAGCTGGGCCATCACAGAGACCACTCTGCCTGCAGCAAAGTGGAAACCAGAACTTCTAGCAAATGTTAACAGAGTTTTCAGAAGCAGATCAGTCCTATGAAAAATTGTTCGGTTGTTAATTTGGTTTTGAGGTTTGTTTTTTTTCTTTGTCACTAGTCAGTCAATGGAGACACTGAGCCTCTACCCAAAGTGAGACACAAGCTGAGCAGCCCAGCTCTGCACAGCATCTATGGGGACAGTGAGGGCCACAGCACAGGTGGAGAGCTGAGGCACATTTCGATGATTTTCTGTACTCTTTCCGCCCATGTCTTCTAAGTCTAGCAGTTTGGACATAATTTGCAGGTTTCTGTCTAAAAACCTCTTGTTTATTTCTTTCTCTTTTTTTGTAGAAAATAGAATTAGTAGTAGCATTTAAGGCAGGATGCCATAGTTCCTTGGAATCACAGATGGGCTTTTTCCTAGAAAAAATCATGTTTTCTTTAAATTGTGGAGTCTTTTGTTTGCTGTTTTTTTACAAAAATACTCTGAAAATTCACTAATAGATCTAGATGCCATCACTGGGTTTATACTTTGGTTTTTTTGTTCACTTTGCAGGGTTGTAACTGGCTTTACAGATTCCTCAGAGGTAAACAAGACTAGAGTACATCACTTCTTATTTCCCTCCAGAATTTCCAATTACCCTGAATTTGCCTTTAAAAGCACTTACTTTGGCTATCGTAATGATCAATTACTTGAAACTGGGAATTTTCATTCCAATACATTGTAAATAGCATGGTGGATCTGTGGCCAAATTACAATTTGGACATGCTAGTCTGCTGAATGGAGCTTAGACACAAGCAGTAATTATCAATCTTCCATCATTTTCTGTGCTGACGCACAAGTTTTCGCTGCTTCCCTACAGGGCTCTGCTACTTTTTAGCAGCCAGCATTGGACATCTGTCACACATACTGTATGTCATAACAAATAGATCATTACAGAAAAAAATGCAAGGCTAAAAATGTAGAAAAGCAGAAAACATTACGATTATTATCCCTGGGTGTCGGTATAATACTATCAGAATAAATCCCAAATACATTTTTATTATTTTCTTTGTGAAACTGACTGTATTATAAAATCTCATTAAAGCATGTAAATGTAGTGTACTCTCTTTTATGGGCTACTTTGTATTTTCTGAGTGGCAATACACGCAATACATGACAGTACATGAAAACTTCGCAATCCATGTGGCCACCAGGTTGTTGGGCGTGCGTTTTTATGGCACTGTGGGTGTGTGTTTCAGTCACCTTGTCTTGGTAGAGTTGAAAAGCTGTGAGCAAATACTTGCTGCAGAAGCAGCTATGGTGGCAAAGGCATTGCTTGTGCCCAGCAGCAGATTGCCTCTGTCCACCAGAGATCTTTGGGAACAGCACAGGGAGGTGTTTGGCAGCAGGGACATGGGCAGAGCTGAGCTGGCTCTGAGTACCTTGGAGTTGCCCTCCTGAGTTCCCACGGAGCTGTGTGCTGCTAATTCCAGCGGGAGTATCATAAATCACATAAGAATTGGTTACAGAGCATCAGCACTTGTATCCATGTGATTGTTTCTCACTCACTTAAAACTTAAATAAAAGGTCAACCTTTTTCCTTTTAAAGGCAAAGAGCAAGGAAAAAGTGACCCAGGTGCATGTTAGTAGGGAGAAGGTTGAGAAAATGTATTACGTTTCTTGTACGTATATACATAAATATATAGGTTATGTGTGTGTGTGTTAATATCTAATAATTATTTCAGTTTTATAATGTTATTTTTAGCACATTACTACATTTTTGGCTGTGATATTTTGCTGGTTTTTTATTATTTCTTGTGCAATACTGTATTGACTTGTAGCACTGAAGAGGTAAGCTTTAACTTTTAAACTTGCAGTCTGAATTGCCAGTGATATGTGCAGATTATGTATTATTATGTAGATAGTTTGAACTAACTGGCAATCAGTTTATTTTATTTTAAAACCAGAAATGTATCTAAATGTTGAATATTCAGGGAAGAATTTTTTGTTGGTTGGTTTGTTTGTTTGGGTTTTTGCTAAGTAGAAGTTGGGCAGAGTGACTGTCGTGGAGGTTTTGATTGAATAAGCCTGTTTGTATAATGTAATTACCACAGATTGAGGTATTTGTTTCTTTCCTGTCAAGAAAATATTGCCCATTAGGCTGTTTACCACCACTCTGCTGAATGCTAGTTTTCATACAGTTTATTGACAGCAAGGAACAAAGGCAGGCTAGAAGGGTTGTATTTTGGAAAGCAATAATGCTGAAAACAACCTGAAAGGTCCCTGCCATTTAACTGAGTGTGCAGGAGCTCTTGGTGCTGCACCTGGAGAGTGCTGAGCTCAGGGAAAGTCATGAAATCCATGTATGCAGCACTGGTGTGAAACATGAATGTATTCAAAGGCTAAAGCAACTGGAAAGAATGCAGGGAGAACCTGATGATTCCTCGGAGTGAGTTGAAAGGAACTCGGTCTCTGTAGCTCTTCCACTGGAGGTCCGAGTATCAGGAGATCCTGCAGCCAAGCAAGGTGTGTTGGACATGTAGCAGTAGAGTAATTTGCTGTGATTTCAAAGGATTCCCTATTGCTCTCTATCACAAACCATGTGTTAGTACCAAAAGGGTTATGGTTTGAGAAAAGAATAATGGGGCAAATGTTTATGAACTGTGATATCAGTGAGGTCAAGCTAAATGTTCCATATGACTTTGTGTTTCAAAAAATCTATGGCGCTCCTTTTCTAGTGTAATTACATTATTGCAATTTTGATTTGAAGACAGTTTTCCGAGTTAGATGGCATTTTCTGTGAAAGAAATACCTGCAAATGTTTGGTGAATTACTGAGGTTAAAAATCTACAATAGTGCATATTGCTTCTTTGAGAAGTTTGCTTTTATCATAATTGCTTTTATTTCTGGAAGAAAGCATCTGGAGGCTTTACTATTTTTCAATCAAAATGCTGCAATTTCTCTGTACTTGCAGGTTGCACAGCAGGGTATAAAGGGTGTAGAAGACCTTCAGAATGCTGTCTGTCTGAAAGTGAACTTGATTCATACTGACAAACAGGGGAAAAATAGGAATCTTTTCAATCAGTTGGTTGTATCACTGTGTTTGTTTTTATGTTGTAAATAGTGATGTCAATGGAGCTGCCATAAGTGTTTTACGTTATATGCATTTCTCTGCAGAAAGAGGATGTTTATACCTAATGTGCTGGAGAAGACCTTTTGAAAGAGGTTTATTTTGTGCAAATAAGAGTCCTACAAGGTGCTAAAATTTTTAAAAGTTAGTGGACTAGATAATTAACATTTTGCCTCATTTGCACCTCTGAAACCTTTCATTTCCATGTCTTGCAGTAAGTATCTTTCTGAAAATGTCAGGCCCTGCATAATGGAACAGTGTTCTAATTTCAGTTTCTTATTAGTAAATAGGAAAAAAAATAATAAAAATTGATTACTTCCTGAAATAGTTCATTTAGCTGTTTAATACAATGCTAATGTGTTCTCATGTAGAAAACCCTTAAAAATATAGAAACATTCCTATTCTGCATGGGCAAATTTAGAAGTGAAGATATTTTGTGAATTTCTCTTATTTTATGATTATTATCCAAAACACCATGTAAAAGACAGCAAATATCCTGGTTCTGGGCAGCCACAGGTCTGCAGTTAATTACTGAACTTGGCTGTTTTCAGGGGCTGCTCCAACCAGAGCTGCTGGCTGAGGGGAGTGCAGAGCATGGCTAGGGATGAGTCCCTCTGCATGGGGAAGGGATGCCCAAATCTCTGCCCTCACACAGCTTGTACTGCTTGCTGGTGACACTGGCTGCCTGAGCTCCGCAAGACTGGAAAGAAGGAGGAGATGATGAGGGAATAGAAACTGCAGACAGCACTTCCTGAGGGGACCTTCAGGCTGACCGTTCTCCTCCCAGCACGGATTTGCTCCAGGACTCATTGTTCCACCCATGTTTCCCATCTCTGCCATGTGCAAAGTGCATGTCTCTGCTCTGCCATCCCAGACCCCTGGGCAGTGCTGCTGTTTGCAGTGGGGCAGGCCTAGTTTTGCTGAGGAATCTGGCCTTTTGCACATTGTAACTTGCCAATGCAGCTGAGAAGATGTCTTCATAGGGACACTTAAACTACCTTCTAGGGACTAAAGGAACAACTGTACTTTCTGGGTTAAAGAGCAAGGCAGTTATGTGGACTTCTGTCCCATCCACCAGAAGCATGATTTTTCCATTCTTCTGTAGACTGAGCTCTCTGTTTCTTGCTCTCAGCACAATGCCGTGCTTTTTTAGGTGGTTTTTTTTTGTTGTTGTTTGTTTGTTTTTTTGTAAAAGAACTGAAGCATATATATATAAGAGTAGGAGATGGAAGGCAAAAGAAAACAGAGGCAACAGCTTCTCATGTTGAGAAAATGTTTGGCCATTTTCTACAACTTCTAAACCTTCTACTTTATTTCACTCTCCCAACACAGTGGATCAATGGTGCTAAGGTGCAAGGGTGCATATGGCTGTGGAACGGTGCAATGGGCTTCCTGGTCACAGGATGATGCCTGTGCAAGCTTAATGACCACTGAAAACTTGAATAAATTGTTTGTAATTGGAACATCCCAAATCAGGAGAGAGAGAGCGCTGGGAGTGTGGAGAAAAGACTCAGAAGATGTCATCAGTATGCACACATACCTGAAGGGAAGCTCTAAAGAAGAGGAAGCCAGACTCTTTTGCAGTGGTGGCCAGAGACAGAACAAGAGGTAATTGGTACAAACAGGAAGATAGGAGGTTTCCTCTGCACATCAGGAAACGCAATTCCATTGTTGGGGTGACTGAGCAGTGGCATAGGCAGCCCAGGGAAGGTGGGAGATATCTTTGGAGATATTCAGAAGCTGCCTAAAAATGGCCCTGGGCAACTGGCCCTGTGTCTTCTTTGCTGAGCAGCAGAGATGGATCAGACAATCTTGAGAAGTCCCTTCAAACCTTAAGCATGCTGTGATTCTGTGACTAAAGTACCATTTTATAATTGACAAGTAATTTCCAGTTTATGGTACTTGAATACGCAGCACCTTTCATTTATTGAGAGCAGATAAAGGTACCTGGTTGGTAGAAATGGGCTTGTAATGGCAACATAGAATATGCAGCTAGAACAGCAGTGGGAACACATCTCTGTGTGATGAACATTAGGGAAAAATGCCCTTTTCTTGTCTTTTTCCAGAAGAGGTTTTCTATTCATCTTAAGCAGTAGCTGCATTTCTCAGGAGAATCCTTACCATCTGTCTCCCTTATTTCAAAGTGTTTACAGAAACGTGGGAGCTCTCCTGGATGTGGAAAGCAGGCCTATGCCCTTCCCAGTATATCAGTCTTTCATGGAGGAGGTCTTACAGATTTGTTCCATGAGAAGTATGGACTGAGCTTTTCAGCTCTTTTTATTTCCTGTTCATCTGAAACACACTTTAGCAACATGTTCCATCTCCTCTTTCACTGTGCATAGCACTGACAAGACACTGAAAAATGTATACAGGCCTCCCTCTTCCCTTTAATAGGGTTTTTGTGGGGTTTACATCAAGTCTCAAACCTTTCTTCACATCTAATAAGAAGACTTACTGCAAGACATGAAATAAAAAGAAAATTTTTATTGTGTTCTTCTGTATCAGAATTGAATATAAACTCATTGACTGTAGGTTTAGACGAATAAAGTCTCTCTAATGAGCTCCTTTCCTGTTACTTCAGATCATCGACAAATTGACAGAAATATATATGTTTGATTTTTAAAATGGATCATGAGGATGAAAGCATGCTTACATGGTAATAGTAATTTAACTTAGAAACCTCTATGGTAGCTTTACTGAAATACAGGCTAGTCTCCTAAAACCTGCATTTATTTGTTTGTGGCTGTAATTCAGACTGGAACTCAAAAACCAGAAAGTATTTTTACTGGACTGGGCTCTATTTTCCAAATTTCAGCACAAAGGAAATCTGTTTTTCAAGGTTTATAAACACCTGGAAGTGAATCCTATAATACAAAACCTGTCAAAAGCTTAACTATCATCACTATTGCAACACTATAATGTTATAGTTATACTCTTGTCATGAGATAGCTTTAATAAAAATACAGTGCTGTTTAAAATCACAGACCTCTGTGTTTCCTCATGCACTAGGAAGTGATGTAACTACACACACAATGTGTTGGTGGGGGTGTTCTGTGTCTTGACATATAATAACATATTTGTGCAGTACGTGGGAGAAGACTCCTAATAAAACACACATTCAAAGCCCACTGAATAATTAAAAAACATTTTATATGCTGTGCACTTTTGTCCTGTCGTATTTAAAGGTATCACTTGGCTTCAAAAGTGCTTAGTTGTTACCATCATGGTTTACCTTATGATGGCAATTGCTGCTTTGCAACATAATATGAGGGGCCATTTGTAATGCCTTGTGATCTAATAGTCCTCAGTTCTGATTTAGCTTTCCTGGCCTTGTCACATGGTAAAATAAAGGTTTAAAGTTTTTATATCTATATGTTAGTGTGTTTAGCAACAGATTTTTACTGATGACTGAATAAATGAGGCTTCAGGACTGCTCTATTTAAAGTGGCTGGAGCAAATTCCAGATCAAAGGAGATAGAACTGGCCTTTTATGGCTTGAACAGGCTAGGTTTTCTTCACAACTCTTACATAGGTTTCCACAGATCTTTTATATATTTCACAGAAATATTTCAAAGTAAAAAGTTTTATATCTTTCCTTAGCATAGTATGAGAGCTGTGCTAAAAGAACACAGATATTTTTATTTCAGATTCATATGCTGTGCTTTAATCTACTGCCCTTTAAAGTATAACCCATGATAGAAGGTTACCAGGTTGTCTCCCGCTTTCATTGCTGTATACACTACCTTTTTTGCTTTTTTTATAAAATACATATTTCATTTTAACAACATTTATGAGCACTGTAACTTTTTTTAGGGCTGAACCCTGAAAGATGCTGAGGACCAATATTTTCTATATTTTTTAGTGATAAGTGTCTTCTCTGACAGTCTCAGGCATCTGATCATTATACCAGTATATAGCAGATGGACATGACAGAGGGTGAGCTTTGGCAGCACCGTGAGGCAGATACCAACTTTACTATGACCATTTCCAAGGGAGAGACAAGCATTCCAGCAGAAGTTCAAACTGCTACTTCCAGTTTATTTTGGAGCTCCTTTTTTTAGGTGCCTGTTACTGTGGAATTTCTATCAGTGATAGGTATATAACCAGTTGTTTTATTTGAGTATTTGTGAAGAATTATGCATGTATGTAGTTTACACGAGTGTTTGTACTTTTTTCAGTTAGGCTGAATTATTGTTCTTAGTTTGGCAATAATAATAGTATATGCTAGTAAAAAAGTCTAAACGAAACCCCAAAGCAATGGTACACATGGACAGTTTGTTCTTTTGAGTCAAGAATAAATATACTGACTATTTCTGATTGAAATAAATGGAGCAGCAGTGTATTTTATGTCAGATTCATCACTAAGTTTGAGTAAGTAGAAAATTCTAATGCAAAATAATTTTGTGATGGGACTGGAAAATTTTAAAGACCAGAAATTAAAAATTACTACCATATGGATCTCTCTGTGAATAAAGGAAAAATGAAATATTTTCTTAATACTTTTTTTTTAGAAATAGCATTATAAATATTGCTTTGAAATGTGTTAAACTAATTGTATATGTAATCTGACTTTTATGCATGAAAACTCCACTACTTTCACAAAAGCTGTGTTTAAGATGTAAACAGAATCAGTGTGTATTTTTCAAAAGATGTAAACTTGAACAACTCAATTCTCTTTCCTAGGAACAGATCCCACAGCCAGATGAAAGTTGGTGGAACATACTTGTAAAAATCCTTCACAGCAACTCCTGTTGAATTTAGGAACTGTGTAGGAAAGATTCCATGAGCTCCGTTGGGAATATTATAGGCATTTGTGTATTTCAGTTTTGCTAAGTAAAGACTTTTGCTTAATTTCTGTCCATCATTGACTATCATGAAAAAAATAGAAATTCTGTAAATGTAGCAAATCCATCATACTGGTTCAGATGTGATGTTCAGTTAACCTGAAACAGCTTTGGGAGCCTTCATGCAAAGGACAACATTTATGCAAAACCTAAGAGGGTGCAAAAAATCTGCAGATAATGAAAAATGAGTGATGACTACTGATTTTCTAACACTAAGTTTTATTTGAGTCACTGGTAGAAAATATATATTTATCTTTTTTTCTTTTTTCTTTTTTTCATTCCTGTTTAGGTCTAACTGTGCAGAAAATATCCGTAAACACATCTTGCATACGGGAAAGCATGAAGGAGTAAAAATGTATAACTGTCCTAGGTGTGACTATGGAACAAACATCCCTGTGGAATTTCGTAACCACTTGAAAGAACTTCACCCAGACATTGAAAATCCTGATCTGGCATACTTGCATGCTGGTAAGGTCCTTCCTCCCTTTGCTTACAAATTCTTTTCTAAATGCACGTGCTTAAATGACTGTAATAACAAAACAAGAAGATACCATTTATTCTGAAGAAGAACATTATTTTTAAATGGGTTTAATCCTCTTCAAGTTTTCCAGGGTTGAAGATTATGCATTAAGCACTGAAATCTATTCATGTTACACAAGCAGTTCTTGCAGTTCAATAAATAAACATCAGAAGTGCATACTACTTACATGCCTCATTTTGAAATCTAACTGTACTTTTAGGGAGAAATATTTCTTTATCATTTTTATTAAGTCCCTCTGCCTATGCTATTCCCCCAAGAACAGAAAAACAAAATTCCATAGGAAATACAGTGGCAAATTAATGCACTGCTTTAAAAATTCTTAGATTTCATTACAAAAATATAGACTGTTCCTCATTAAAATATAGAACAGCAAAGCTTAACGAACAACTTACATGTATGTTTTCAGGCTTTTTGTTAGACAGCACATGCATGGAAGTCACTGGAGGAATGCAAAACAAAAACATTGCTTTGGAAACAGGAATTAAAAGAAGAGAGATGGGACATTTTCTGTTTAGGAACAAGTTTTTTGGTGTTTTACTTGGTTTTGGGGATTTTTTTTAATAGATTCTACAGCTCAGAGTGGAAGGCAGAAGATTAATGGAAGCATCAAGTTCTATTATAGGAGAAAAATAAAATAGGAGAAAAATAAAGAGTTCAGTGGTAGGAGGTTGGGAGAAATAATACAAAATTAGTGTGGATCTCGTATGAAATGTGATCTTAATGCGAGAGAGGCAGATAACTTAGACATCACTGGGTGGAAAGACAAGTCAGAGCAGTGGGAAAAAAGAACAGATGGTGAGAAGAAAGAGTTGGGAAATCCAGAGGAGGAAGAAGCTATGTGGGCCAAAGTCTCCCTGAGATGCAAATTAATCTTCCATTGAATTTCTACTCTTAGTACTCCTGTGTCAGATTTGAGTCTTGTGTAAGGAATTAATTTCATAGTTTTTGATACCCTCATACCTGTAGAAAAGCAAAACCTGGAGAGCTTTCATTTAGCTTTCTGCAGAATGTACACTGTAGTTATTTTAAAACCTCTTAGTCTTCTCAAAATGACTGCTTGCTTTCCTGACTAGAGGCAGTGTATTATTTGTACCATATATTTCTATTTGCCAAGTATTCCACTTCATTTTGGAACCAATCATCATGTCATGTCAGCATATGGTGGATAATATCTGGATGTGCAAACAAAATGCCAGTTGGCAGAATACCAATTTCAAAATAGGTCAGAAAACTGATCACATTTCACCATAGTTCTCACTAAAGCAAATGAATATTCAACTCAGAGCTTAAATCCAGACACTGTTGGACTTTTACTACAATAATCCCACTTAATATGAAAAAATCAAATGCTTTCAATAGACAGACAGATAGAGAGCTGTAGCAGTGATAGAATCACTAACAATCCAAAATTATAAATATTTTATGTACATTTTCCCATTATTAGTTCAAGACTATATCCGGGTAAATTAATTGTTCATTGCAGCATGCTGTGGGGTTAAAACTGTTCAGCTTGCTTGTCTTGGTAACACAGGAAAACAGTCATCAGTGTGCTGTATCCTCATGATATTTTCTTTCTATACATTCACTCTGATACTGTAGAAATTTCCTTGCCCTAAACAGAGCACTGTGCAAATATATTAGGACTAGCAAGAACAGAATGTCACCTGATTATTGCCAGGCTGGCCTAGAACTGGTGTACAACAAAAGTCTTGAAACATTGTTTGCATAATCCCTTTGCTAAAAAGGTGATACTGTATTTTCCTTTCAAAAAGAAACACTGTTGAAGAAGAACCTGGGTGATAATTGTGTATTCACACCATAGTTAAATTAAAGGACTTTTAGTTTCTTCTTTTCAATCCATTTCTGACTGCTGGAAATCTGAGAGTTAAAGGTTTTAGAGAAGATTTTTAGAGGAATGAAGGACAACTCCTGTGCCCTGGCTAACATCCCTTATAAAAATAAGATTTGTTCAGTGTCTGGTTCACAGTTACTGATGACTTATTGGTCATTGGCTGCACCCACAGAGAATCTACAATACGACATAGAACCCCTCAGGATGATAGGAGTATGAAAGTGTCATACAAGATTGATTTTTTTTTTTTTTAACTTAAACATATTTGTCTGTCTTTTATGTTCTAATATTGCTTTATAACAGGAAAGCCAGCCCTTTTGCTTCTTTGAGCAGATGGAAACAGACTAAGTCTCCACTGGCAAAGAGACAGACACCAACTCCAGCCACTTTGCAGGACAGGCAGAAATTCCTTCACCACAGCCCATGAAGAATGGAGCTGTGGAGTACCTTTAGGATGTGACTGGGAGTAAAAGTCAAGTCTGTTTCGTGTCTGTGAAATGAAGATTGACAGTTGGATTTCTAATTTAAATTTAATGCTCTTTATAACTGTTGTAGGAAGAGCAGAAGCTTCAGACAAGCCTTAGCCTCAGATTTTGGCAACCGTTTAAATTCAAGGAATCATCCTGGCCTGCAAGTTCTAATGATGGCAGGTCATATCTATTGAATTATTTATTAAAAAGACAAGAGATAGCAGATGAAAGATCTTAATCAGAATCTCTAACTACACAGTATAAAACTAAAAAGAACTACTAGTAGATTACAGCATAACATAAAAATGCACAATATCAAGGTACCTATATTAGGTATTATTATATTAGAGCTAGGAAAAGAAATAGTATTGATTGGGAGTCAGATCTAATTTATCACTGAAACCATGATAATGTGCACATTCCTTCACTTAATCCCTGGGGAGTAACTGCAGAGCAGGCGTCCCTACTCATGGGAGAAACTCCACACGTTTCCAGGGAAATGTATAGAAGATGTCTGCTTTGTGGAAGTTTGGTGTGGCTCTTATAGCTGCAAAGTGAATGTCTGTCTGTCAAAAAGCTGGCTTATCTTTCCAGATCTCACTTCCATCAGTAAAACATTTATTGGCAGTTGGGAGATGTTAACCCCATGGCACAAAATAACTCACTGTAAGACATCTTGTCCTGTTTGAGTTATCTGGCTGGTTAACAAACAACAGATAAGCTCTGGTGGGCGGTGAGATGCCCTGCTACAATAATATAATGCTCTAGTATTAGTTTCTGTTTAGCTTGCTTTGGCAGCTGCTATACTGCTTTAAGGGGTCAGTGGTAATACGGAACTTGAGGAAGCTGCATTTCTAAGGGAGAGGCTGTGGAAGATGGAAGGCAAAAGAAGTTGGCTTTTACATTTGTGAGGATGATACAGTAATGCAAGGTGATAGCACTTCTGTTCTAAGCTGATATATAGAAATGCCAGAAAACCAGCTCTTCAGACTTTCTTTTCTCTTTTTGCTATTGGTTCCCTCTTTCATAGAGGGAGTTATTTATGAATACAACTATATTCGTTATAAATCTTGCATGTTTTAAAACAATAACAGTCTGGATTATACTTTTGTCTTTAACTTCTAAAATTTACAGTATTTGAACAGCAAGCCTTTAATGCAGACAAAGCAACAAAGATATATGCAGTGCACATAAAATTGTAAATTGAATTTGCTAGGCCACACTTCAAATAGCAGTTTATGCATTTAACCTTAATTTTTATATGAATCATCAAATCTGTTTTTTAAAATGTCTGTGTGTTGTTCTGTAGGAGCTTGGTGCCTATTTCTTGGTGCCTATATTCTCTGACCCATTTTCTCAAGGTCTGTGTTAAAATTGAAATTTTGTTGGGAAAAAAGCCAGGAGTCCAGAAGCTGTTATCCATTACCACAATATGCATTTATTTTCTTTTTAAAACCAGATTTAAGATACTGATACTTACAGCTGTTCTAAGAACAGAATTGGGCTTACTAGCAAGCTAATGAATTCTGCAGGTAATGTTTAAGTGATAAAAATTTGGTTCTAGTGGAAGATGTTTAGGTACATTCTTGTTATCCATGTATAAATCTGAATGTATGTCATTACAAATGGAAAATGAATGCAATAGATGAGTGAATTGTCATATGTTGGTGACTATAATTTTATTGATTTTTCTAAAAATGAGATTATTTGATTAAAAAAAAATTAGTTTCTTATTGTCTGAATTTTGAGTCTCAAAGCAAGCTGAAAAAATCTTTTGATTCTTGTATGCATTGCATTTCCAAAATTCTTGATTATGATTTCTTCTAACTGATGCTACATTGCAATACTGAGTTGAACTGAACCTGAATACTTTGTCAAGTGGGAGAGGAGAAGGGCCCATACCTGTGGTAGATCTTGCAAGGGATCAGTATTCCAGTTTTCTTTGTCAATGCTTTGTCTGTTTTGGAGCAGCATCACTTGGTGGTGATAATTCCAGTTTGAGCTAAATGTTCATCATTTAGGAGCTCTTGTCTTACAAACACTGTGATACTAAAACGATGCATTATTGATATCCAAACAGTGTAATATCTGTGCCTGAACATCTCCATTATTCCAATAGCTGCAGAGTTCATAGCATCTCACAGTGTGCCATAGTAGCCTTCTGTGGATACTAAACTGGTCATAAGCAAAAAATTCTTCAGACAGAAGGGAAGCAGTTTGCTCATTATTGACTTCGTGATAAAGTTGAAAGTTATGCAATGATACTGAGGGTTTTTTCCATATCATTATTTCTGTTCTGCACTGTAAAAAGTGAGATGATTTCCAAGAATTAATGCAACCCTAGAAATCAGAATAACCCGGTTTTTCACTGATAAAAGATATAATGGTCCTGCTTTTTGTATAAGTTTCCTCATGTGCAAAATAGGTGCAATGCTTCCATAGTTTGAGTCACAAAGCTCTTGCTGGAAAATGGCTTCACAACAGTCAACTGTGTGATTAAGGAACTCCTTAAGGCATTGAGCAGAAAATTTGGTGATGTTTTATTTAGAATTAGCAGTCATGCCAAATACTTCTTGGAAGTCATGTTGAAAAAAGAAATCAGTGAAGCCAGCTCAATTCATTGTATTCTTTGGTAAGGGGTTGGTTAGTTTTTTTCTGTGACAGCGATGCTATGCTTGTAAAGCACTCAAATTTTCCAGCGTGCGGTGAGAGTCTACCACCCATAGCCCCATGAGAAGGAGTGGAGGATCACTTACCCCTATGGATCCTGACAGAACTAAAAGTGTGAGCTTCTTCCCCTCTCTGCACAGACATGTTTTGGGGAATGCTTGGAAGTACAGCTTTGTGTGCCTGTGCCTCTGTGAAAATTATATGTGCCTCTGGGGTTGGGCATTCACAGAACAAAGATCGTGACGATTGTGTTTTGGCAGTTGGCTGCCTACGTGGTGATTGAACGCTTAGTGTTCATGAAGAGTTACATAATTCATGACCAAATGATAGATAGCTACTTGATTATAGTGTATGAGTTGCTTCACAGGGAGAAAATATCAGATGTGAGCTACTCTCAGTCTAGCTGAGAAAAGCCCAAGAAAAATCAGTTACTGAAAGAGTAGTCAGACAAATTGAAATGAGAAACAAGGTGCAAACACTTAAATATGAGGTCAATTGAGCTCTGGCAGCAACTAGCAAAAGAAATTATTCTTGTTCTGTTCCTTTGAGCTTTGAGAAGACTGGATGTCTTTCTGGAAAATAGGTTTTAGGAGGGCCCAAGCTTGCTGGGTTCACTGCAAAACATAAAGGGGCTTTGATATACCAGAAGTCAGACTATTATCTAATAGTCCTTTCTGCTCTTAAATCTTCAAACAGTGTTAATCTACAGCCTCCTGGTAAGGGCTTTGGTTGAGTATCTAAAATGTTTGGGTGTTGTGATAGCAGTGGAATAACTGAAGAGACAGGTAAGTCCCATAAAGCCTTCTTTCTGAGAGTGCCAACATTCCCATCATCTCTCACTCTCTTGGAGCCTGAAGTGGAAATACAGTCGCTTAAACTGTTTGTTTCTGGTATGTCATTAAATCCTTGATAAAATCTCTTGTAACATACATTTATTTATTTGTTTGACGTGTTTGAAGAATCCGTATAAAATTCTGCTCTTTTTTTCTGGCAGTTCCCTTACTGTGTTATTTTCTCCTCTTTTATATGTGTTTGAAAAGTACTTCTTCAAACTTTAAGTGCACTTTTCAAAAGGCTGTGCTTTCCACACATTCCTCTTTCAGTTTCTTTAGCTTTTGAGAAACAGGGCTGTACCAGCATGATTGCATCATCAACAAGGGACAAAATTGTGATCCTATCAGTTGTAACAGTTGCAATATTCATGAATGGAATTCTGAAAGTTCAAATAGTTAATCCCAAATAAAATTGTGATCTTTATCCCACTTGACAGCTACATTTATCAAATTATTAAGAGAAAAAATTGATTGCTAAAAGTTATGGTGTGATCTATTATGTGATTTTATCAAGGTATAACTGTATTACCAAGTGGAAGCTGCAGACCTATTCAGAATGTGAATTGGACACACAGAACCAGATAATATAGCAATTATACTAGTATCCTAGTGCTTTTCTACTTCTAAATATTTTTTTGCTACTCCTTTCTTTTGTGTCTTTTGATTCTTTAATAGAAAATATAGAGTTAAAAAATAGGCAAAACGAAATCATAAAAGTCCGTTTGCTCTTATATTCTCTGAATTTATCAAACTACAAAAAAATAAAATCAGTAAATGCTATTTATCAATGAAGCAATGGAAATACAAGTCAGTTGAGTACTTAGGCAAACTTGTAATTCATGTAAAACCTCCAAAGTGTAAATACAGTGTTGTTTGCAAGCATATTTAACTTTTTTTAAAATAGTTAATGTTCTTAGTCTTTATCACTGTTTAAATAAAACATTTTAAATGCTGTCATTTGAAACAAAATTGTCATTGCTAGATATAGGGAAATCAGGTGCAAGCTTTTGCAGCAGTGGAATATTGCTTGGGTTTCTAGTCAGATAAAACATTATTTTTGATGGCTGGTATACTTTAAAAAAAGAAAAAGGCAGCAGCAGCTCTGCTTCAAACAGGTTTGCTCTTGTCATAGCTATTAGTACCAGTCTTTCAATAGCATGTCATGTTGATTGGCAGACACTCCCTTTCCTCTTTTGTGAAGAATAATAATTTTAGTGTGTGCTTGAAATAAAAACCTAGTATAAATGATTTTCTGTTTGTAAAGGAGAAAGCCAGGTTCTTTTTAACATATGTAGATTACGTATTATTGTGTTTCAGGAAAGATTAATCTATGTTTAAAAAAATCTAAGTGATTTTTTTAGAACTGTCATTTATTAGAAGGCATTGTATACCTAGCAGAGCTTCCATAGCCAGTATATTTATCTGGGTGGTCATGACATCAGAGTTGGTTCTTTCTAGGTAGTAAGTGAAGTAGGAAAAAAAAAAAAATTGAGTTCATGAAAGTACTTTGTCTTTTTTTTTCCCCCCTAGAATATAGCTTTTTCTGCTGCTGCTGAAGAGCATAGGGGCTCCTTTCATAGTTCCTTAGCTGCTTTTCCTGAACAATCAGCATATATTCCTGCTGAGTGACATGAAAGGAGGTGTTGAAATATTTTGATGCAAATATTACATCATCTAATATTCAAAGCCCACCACTATTAATATTAGTTACATCCTTTAAGTGAATGTTATTCTCAGATAAGAATGAAAGCCAATCAGTCTCACTAAAGAAAAAATGTTCAGGATATAGTTTTAAAGGAAAAGGAAAATACAACCTAGACCAAAGTCTGGAGCGCCTGTTAATACGTGTGCTCAGTGGAGGTGTAACAGGTGTCCTGTTGTGTGCCCAAAGCTGCAGGGCCATTGCACAGGGGTTTCCATATTGTGTGTAGCACCCAAACCATGCACTCACAGTCCTGCTTTCTTTTCAGGGAGTTTCTGTCCACGGCCCTCTTAGTAGTCATCGTTCCTTTTATGAAAACTATCTCAGTTTGTAACAGGGCACCTAATTTTTGTGATGTGAGCTATTGCTCCTGAGCAGATGGATCTCTTTGCCCATATCTAAATATTTAACCTGGATATTGGTGTGTGCCTCATTTCCTGTCACTCCTCTCTGTGGCATTCCAATTTCCAAATCTGGGAACTCTTCAGGCCCGATTTTTTTTGTTGAACCCTTAATGCCCACCTTGTATCTGCCCCCAAAACACCCTTGGATGGGCATCTGCTCTGCAGATTCCTTGCATTGCTCATGCTGGATCCCTGCTGGTGTCCATAAAGACTGGTACCTCTGCAAGGATGTCAGATTCACCGATGAAAAGAAGGTAATCTTACTCCAAGATACCATTTCATTATATTAATAGATAAAATATCCTTCATGAAGAACGAGCCACATTATTGCCTATTTGGAGCTAAAAATAGGCTATCCTAACATAAAACTTTTAAAGCAAGGCTAAAATATTTAAGTGCAGAAGTAGAAGAAAGCCCTTAAGACATGACAGCCATCTAGAAAGGCAAAAAATATTTAATTGTACTAGCAGATATATATGCATAATAGTATGTAGCAAATGTAAATAATCAAAGAAATACTAGTATTGGAATATCAACATACTAAAATTCAGAGAAAGGCACCAAAAAATGGTATATCAAGGTCATCAAGGAAACTTTTCAAAAAAACAAAAAGAAAGATAATAATCCTACAGAGGAATAAAAAATAAAGATGTATGGTGCCTAGGAATAATTCAGGATATTTTTATGTGGAGATTGTCCTGTACTCTGAACATTTAAATTACTTTCCTATTATACTTTTTTAAGAGTAGATCTCTTAGTCTATCATCCAGGGAAGTTATGCTGCAGTTCTAAAAAATAAAATTATCTTATTTTTTTTTATTTCCATTAAAGTAAATATAAATGCAACTTGAAGAATTAAATGAAAATTTTGATTTTAAATGTATGGTAAGTTTTTAATATATATAGTAGATAAAGCTTATTTAATAACTTATGTATTTAAACTGTATTGAAAATAATTATGTATTCCTAGCCTGTTATAAATATTTTTTTTTAATTTAATTCCAAGGAAAATATAAATAATAAATATCTATAAATAAACCCAAATAGCAAATTTCTCAATTGTGCTGTCTCCATTATGAACTAATTATTTAATCACTTGCAGAGTTGAACTAACAATACTAACAGACCTATGGGCACTATATTTCAAATAACCATAGCAGGGTGTATTTTGCCTATATAATGCCACCATCTCTTGGTGGCTTTCTCTGTGGATGTACATTGTTTAAGTGACACTTTATGCTTTTTCTTCCTGTGAGATGTTACTAGCATCCCAATAACCTGCATTGAAGTTATTCTTGATAAATAGCTTAAATGATTAATATTTGTAAGTCTACTTGCAAGTCTTTGAGTTTTCGATGTTTTATAAATTACACAGAATTAGTGGCTTGTTAGACATAGTTTCATTACTGCACAAATAATAGCAGATAATTTCAGAATGAGGAAAGTGCCAATGTTGTGGTTTATAGTTACTAAGTGCCACGCCCCAATCACCCATTCCCACCAGTGGAGGGATGAAGGGGATCAGAAGGGTAAAAGTGAGAAAGCTCCTAGGCTGATTTAAAGGCAGTTTGTTAGGTAAAGCAGCACATGTTGCATGGGCTGGCAGGTGTTGCCTACAGGAAAGCTGGGCTACATGGCGTGTAATGGTGGCTTGGGAAGATAGATGCAAATACTCCAAACATCCTCCCCCTTGCTTCTTTTCCCCTCCACTTTACTTGCTGAGAATGGTGCCATGTGGTATGGAATGTCCCTTTGGTCAGTTGGGTCAGCTGTCCTGGCTGTGTCCCCTCCCAACTCCTTGTGTACCCCCAGCCTCCTCACTAGTGGCGTACGGTGGAGAGCAGAAAAGGCCTTGACTTTTTGCAAACGCTGCTCAGGACTAGCAAAATCATCCCTATGACACTGTTTCCAGCTTAAATCCAACACGTACCAGCTACTGTGAAGTAAATTATATACCTGAGCCAAAGCCAGAACATAGATATGGGAGATGGAATCAGAGTGTTAGCTGTGTGCTCAGTGCTTTACTTCTTTGGGTCATGAGTGAAGAGCCTTCAGCAATAATTGCTCCAATGAATCACAAATCATTGCAATTCCATGCTGATTTTTAAAATTTCTTCTGGACTTTCTCTTTGTTTGCTTTCATTAATCCAATCTGTGCTGCACTGACTTTCCATTAATTTCTTGACATGGCATCTTGAGTCTTGACCTTTGTTACTAGGATGCCTTGTCTGTCTGATACTCATGTTCTTTTGTACTTCTAATTTCTATTTTACTTCCAATAGTTCTTCATAATTTTTTCCATCTTTTCATTTACCAGATCTTTGGTACCTTTCAAATGCTAAATGCTCTCCCATATATCCTTAGTAACCATGCTGGATTTTTCTGTCCTTTTTAATATTTAGGTTTTATTGGATGAATGTAGATTGCACCTTCTCTAACTCTACCTTAAATAATTGCCACTTAAGGGAATTAAGAAGTACAAGGGAAGGAAAATGCTGACCCATAGACTAAGCAGAAGGGAAAAACGTTCCCACTGGGTCCAATTTCCTAAGAAGGACCATCAGGATAGTGACTAGGACCTGAAATTATGGGCTGAATGACCTCTAAAAAATTATCAGTTCAGAGAGGAGCTTGTCTATAACTGTTTGCACTAAAGGAAATGAAGATAGGTAGAAGTCTCGCTGAAGAAAGATTGCTTCACTTTCTTGGTGAACATATAAGAGCATAATATGAAACTATATCTCATATAAATACATTGCATGTCGGCTGTCTATAATTCTTGTATCATGTCAAAAAGCCATGGAGACAGATATCATGTCTCTTAACTCCCAGATGGCCAGTTAGTGGGGAACCCCTTTTTCTTAGTACATCTTCTGAATTTAAGATATTTTATGCATGTCTTGCATTTATTGGAATGAGTATGTGCTCATCAATATCTAACATCAAAGAAATGGTTTGTACTTAAGTAACTACTGCAGATTTAATACAGATGTTTTCATTCTCTGAGTCATTACAATATGATTTTCATATCATTTTCTCTTATAGTAAAAAGAGACCTTAAAGTGAGTGCAATTTTCATATAAATTGCATAGGAACCTGAGCATTAATAAAAGCTCTGGGCATCAGACAATTCAGATCACTGGTTCAGATTCCGCATGTCTGCATGAAAGGTACTGCTGGTTTAAGTGGGTGCAATTCCAGTTCCTTGGCTTTGGGAAGTAGAGGGGATGCCTGACAGCCAGAAGCAGAGTTGCTGGACAGGTTTCTGCAGTATAGTTAAGAGGACTTCCCTGGTATTTAAAGAAGATCAGTTACTGATTGTCACAATCCCTGCTTAAATAACATTTCAGAAACTTAGTTTATTTTTGATAGAAGAGGTTTTTAGTAGTTGTTGTCCTGTAGTTAAAAGAGTGGTTTGCTCTGTTAGTCTTTGGGATTACAGTGTATCATGTACTTACAAAAAGGCATTAAGATAACTACCATAGTACATGCTAAACTATGCTCCTGCTTCTTTTATACCTTGCCAAAATGGTACTTCTTATTTAGTCCGGGGACTAATAGCAGATAACAGTTCTCAGAAAACGGGTTTTAGGAGATTTAAAAGAATTTACCTACTTTGAAGTAATAGTATCTAGAAGAAACATAAAATGAAAGCATCTATTGATGGCAAAGAAAGTCAAAACTGATTATCAAGTTATCTCAAGATATATCTAAAGGCTTTAGGCACACATTTTTAATGTAACATTGATTTTGGGTTTGGCATATATATCCAAAATTCAGAACTCTGTTTGAAGAATTTGAAGTTAGGAGTTTTTAAACAAGCAATTGTATGCTCAGTAAAATAGTTCTAGTAGTTCCTGGAATGTTTGAGTAATGTAAAATTAAAAAGGAAGAACCGTGCTGAAACATTTGGAGTCCTCACATATTAGTGCATGTCACCACCACAAAGTGCCCGTGGGATAAAGCTGCTTCTAGTCAACTCAAGTTAGCCTCATCTGGTAAGGATTTATCTACAAATCCTTACTGTTGCAATAGTATTCAGTGTTCTATTAATTGTTGTTGACCCTTTCTGCTGTAGTCCACCTTTCTCTGAGCAAATTCAGCTACTATCACAATTGTTAGTAAAATTTCCTATGCCGCTTGTGTTTGCTTTTATCCACTCAAACAAAAATCCTGCAGTGTGAAGTCAGAGGTTTATCAGCATATGAAAATGATGAAATCTCAGTTATCTGTAATTCAGAACAGCCCTACTTGTAGTACAGATCAAGAGGGCTAGACAGGGGAACACAATCCTCTCTTCTCTGTTGTAGTTGAGGGGGGGATTTTGTTGCATGTGCTGTTTCCTGCAAACCTTTGAGCTATATAAGCGACCAACTGATTGCATATATTTCTTGTAATATCTTGAGATATCAATTTTAAAATTAAAAAAGGCAATCATTCTAAAATGAACAAAAAATAGAGCATTTTTGATAAATAAAGTTATTGTCATATCTGATGACTGGTATGCAACAGTAAACACCAGTTGCAGAAAGATGTGGTCAGGTTTGGGATATTGGCCGAGTGCTCAGATGTTCAGAGTAAATGGTTATGAATTGATATAAACAGTATAAGGCTCTTGAGCATCTTGGAAAAGCAGGGAGAGCAAATGACACTTTGATGGAGACACTGTAACTCCTGATTCTGAATGTACTTCAATTTTGCTGCCATCCTGTCACCAAAAATGGGAAAAAAAGGATTGATTTGGGGGGGAAGGCTTTTATTTAAGACAACTCAGACTCTGGTTTCAAAAGGTGGCTGTGTGGGTGCACCAGTGGTTCCCAATCTAAAGATCATCCACTTTGCAATGTCAGTGCAATCTTTCTGTGGCGATTCTGCTATGCAAAAGTAAGTTTTAATTTGATGTCCACAATGTGACATAAGAGAATTTTAGACATAATGATTTTTTGAAGTTATTTTTAAATTTCATCAACTTCTAGACTTTGTCTTTTCTTCAATTCACAGCTTTTCTTTTTCTTTCTTTCTTTTCTTATGGATGATTTTCAAAATAAATGCAGATCCTTTCAATATTAGCATTAACAGATGAGCTGATTAAAGTTATTTTTGCCAATTTTTTTTTAAAGAACTCATTGTAGAATTTGCAATTTGATTGCTCCTGATGCTGATTGGCAGAAGTAGGTCTCTTTCTTGGCTAATCTAAAATTGCAGATGTTACAGAAAGAAACGGAAAATTTAAAGCTGTACTTCAGTTTAAAATATAAAATTATGTTGATAAAGCTTTTAGTGCATTTGAATTTATATTTCATTTGTGTACCATAGCATTATGTTGCATTTCTCAACGCAGTTCCCTGTTTCTCCAAATACTGTTGTGTACCTGCTACTGATTTCACTGGGCATATATATGTCTAAAATTTGGTGGAACGTTAAGGTATGTATTTTCAATAGGTCTCACTAATTTACTTTAGTGTTTCAAGTACTGTCTCTTACTTTGAAATGAAGGTAATTGTTGCCCGTGCACCAATGCTCCACCTGCATTGTTAGAAAGAAACTTGGTAATAGATTTTAAAGCTTCAGATAAGTTCTAATAGGCTTTGTCTATATAGGATGAATAGTGCCAAATTATAGTCCTTATTTTTCTGGATTTTCTGACTATAGATAGACCCATATGGCCTTGTTGTTCAAGAATTTACTACCAGATTCCATATTTGAAGAAATAATAAAACATGTCCTAAGCTTTCAAGATTTGAGGAAGTTTTTAAGAAGCCTGAAGTGTTTTGGAGAAGCCATGCTCTCTGACTAGCTCATATTTTAATAAAAAATTTAACATGAATTGCATATAAGTAAACATAATTTCTAATGCTCTGGTAAACAAGTACGGTGTTATATAGAAGCAACTGCAGTGTTTAGGATGGGGAGAAACAGAACCTGTCCAAGTTTTCAGTCTGTACCCTGCTACAGTATGGATTGTACACAGCAAGATGTTTTCCAATAATTAAAGGCCATAGGCTTCTAAGATGCTTAGGTCTAAACACAGTTATTGTTACAGTTATACAAGGTGGGAAATAACTTAAATGGTGTCTTTTCACTTTCCAGGAAACTTTTATTTTTTTGCTTGCATTGTTTAGAAATTGAGTTTTAAGTGTATTGAACTGTTGTAAGTGTCTATCAGCAAGGCAAGAAAGCTGAGTTTCTAAACAATACTGAGATACAGGATTTGTATCATTTGGTACATTTTTAATTTTATAAGCTGTAATAGATAAGTCAGTCATGGAATATAAAACTGATTTCATTTCATTGTTGTGATTAATTTTCCATAGAAATACTGCATTTATATTTCACACTTTTTTTGAAATATTTGTAATAGATTTATGATTCTGCAGTATTGTGATTTGGTTTAATTTTTATCATATAGAACCAAAATTTCATTGCCAGTTTTTGTATTTAAAGGCTTGTTAATCTGCATTGATTTCTTAGTTTGGTATGGGTTCTGAGCCCAAAAATACAGTACATCACTGACTGTTCTATCACCTGACAGCGACTGATAAAGCATCCGTGCAGAAAAGTGTCAGAAAAGGTTAATATTTATTGATTTTATGGCGCTACAACCAATGTAGTTTTGCCATCAAAGATGTATGGCCACCAGCAATGGAATCTGTAAAATTGCAGGTTGGATGCTAGTTTTTATTATAACCTATGCCAGCATTCTGGCCTTAAAAAATGACAGATATTTAATTTAAGACAAAAGGGTTTGAATGCACAGCCAGTGTATACCTGCAATAGGAATTTAGAATTCTACAATTAAATCCAAGTGCAGTGCTAAAAGTTTAAGGTGTTTGGTGTGTGTGGGGGGGGGGTGGAGCACGCAACCTTGAATTGCAAATGACAATCACATTTACCCTTTTCATCCACTTAACTATGTGCTATTGATCTGTAGAAGGTGCCCAAGCAAGTGATAGCTAAAATTATGAGCAATAAAGGGCTTGCTTCTTCAAACAAAAAGTATATAATTAGTAGGAGTGGAGGAGGGGGCAGAGCCTGTGTGCAGTTTTAAAGGCATTTAAACAAGATGGACTGAGTGCAGCAGCAGTTTGTAAGAGTACACAAGGAGAAATCTGGTTGCCTTGAAGCATAAATCCATGGTCTGGTTGCAGCTTGTGTGTAAAAATTAGGCATGCACTCCAGCCTTTACATTTATCTCCATCAGGGTTTGCCTGACAGAAAGACAATCTGTTGGTTTGCCTACATCAACTAGGGAGAGGAAAATCTTGTGAAGCTTTGGTTCTTCTAAATGCATCCATAGTTTGCATTTTCATTCTATTTTTCATTTAGATGACTCTTGATATCAATCTTTTCATAACTGATCGTTCTATTGATACATCAGGAAGGTTTGCAGGAAGATAGAAGAATACTTACTGAAGTGCTGAAAATTAGTCTACTAAAATGCATATAGACATGCATAGGGCTTACAGAAGCAGGTTTGTAGGGAACATTAGCAGGATTTGGCCCCAGATTTTTAGAATCCCTATTTGACTGTTTACAGAATTATTATTTTCATGGTACAGCTTTGCATGCAGATCTTCTCCCCCACTTTCTTTAAGGTACAGTGTCAGGGACAGTGGCAACAATGGGTTTGTTTTTGAACAAAACCTAAAGATAATTCAGCAGTGAGAAACTCGTATTCTAACATGACTAGTAGAATAAATTACATGGCATACAGTAAACATGCTTTAGATGGCCTCTTCTCTGTACCACATTTTTCTGTTGAGCTTTATACCACCAGTTTGTCTGGGTTCTTTTTCCCCAGACAGCTTACCCATTTTATTGTGCTCATTTAGAGGAAAGAAAAACTGTTTGTCTCCTTGAAAGGCAAGCGAACAGTGAGTGGAAAACTACTTTTATAGCTAAAATACCATTATAATATATGGCAACTAAAATTCTAAAATTGAAAGAGAAGATACAAGAGAAAATCTTAAATCACTTTTTTAAAGCCACTGACAATTTGAAATATTCCCATGAAGATTTCTATTTTTTGTCTTCCTTCCTTGAACTTAGTAAAATACGATTTTTAGAATGATTGTTGCAATAACTTGTTTAATTTCAATAATTCAAATAAGATCTATTCCTCATATAACTCCACCTTTTTATTTTAATGACTGTGTTATTAATCAAACATTTTCCAATTTTATTTGGCTTCATTTTTTCCCCTTCTGATCTCTTTAAATTACAGCTATGAAATGGCACGCACTCAGCAGTGGCATGCACTGGCTGCATTTTTACATCCTTTCCACCCCTTTAGTCTCATGTTTTTAATTTTCAGTAGAGCCAAGTGCCAACAACCTTGTGGCTGTGTGGTGTCTGTAAGTGACTTCCAGGCTACAGCTCTGGGTGGCAGCTTAGTGACAGAAGGTTTTTCAAACACTTGATTTCTTTTATTTTTTTTACCTTCTTAAATTAAATATCAGTGCTATGAACTATTTGTTATACTTTCTAACACCTTCACCCCAAAAGTGGGTATTACCATACCGAATAATTGATATATTGTTAGCTGATTTTAACAAATGATTTTGTGGAATTATTACTTAATTCATAATGTAATTAATTTTTAGTACCCAGCAATAGAGAATTGAAGCCATATATTTCTCTTAGGTTGCTTAACCATAAGAAGACCACATGGTCTAAAACGTCATTCATTGAGTAAATAAAATAAATTCATTATAAGATTTTTCCACACAAGTTCAGTATAAAACTAATTGATAGAAAAGAGGTATTTTGAGACCACAACTCATTGAATGATTGTATGATCTTAGGTGTCCTCCTTGTGTCTATGTGAAATGGTGAGGAAAATAAGGAGCCCTGAAATCCCTTAGAATTCAAATTTTACCTGTACTCAAGAGGCTTTGTGATTGATCTTGAAATACAGGATAAGAAATGGTCCATCAGGTTAAGACTAGCTTTAGGATTCGGATTAATCTTTGGTAATGCTGCTCTAAACACTGGTTTATGTGCACTGTGTGTGTGCTACCAGCAGTGCTGCAGAATCACTGAGTGTCTTCAACAAAAGGTAGGATTTGCTCATATTTAACCAAAAAAAATCAACGTGAGCCAGAAATTGTTGCATTGTGTTTCAGATCTAAGTCAGGGTGTAAAACCAAAACAATGTTATTGAAATCACTGTATCTCTGTTTATAAAACCCGTAAAGTAGCAGTGTTTCCTCAAGAACAGAGTAGCTCTGCTGTGGGCATGGAGATGCAGTGCTGCACCTCTGGAATGCTGCCATGGTCAGAGGCGTTTGAGCTGGTGTGGAGTGGGAGATGGACAAAAGCCTTTCCAACCCCACACAGTCCTGCTCACCACTTTTCAGCCTGAACACTCTGTGTCTTGTGAGCAGAGAAACACAGAGCCCTTCATACAGGGCACAGGGGTACCCTGCTCTTTGGTAAATAATGTGACTGCCCTCACAGATCTGTAGAGGTATGCCCTGGCATTTAATTCCTAGCAGTTCTTTGTCGTTATTTTCTTTAGTTAATGAATTTCATTTAAATTTATCTACAGTTTTCTTCGAGTGTTTCTTGTTGTAATACTTCATGAAACAATTTATTTAGATTTTCTTGAGCCTCTTTACCAAGGTTATAAATTTGATTGCATTGCTATAGTGACTGGAATGTTACAGAGCAGTTAGTTTTTATTGTTTTTGTAGGGTAAAATGTGTGATTTTATTGTTCATTTTTATATCTCAGATATCATCTTTTATTAGAATTTTGAAATGTATCGTCTTCAGGATAAGATTTATCCACAGTGCTAAGTACACATTTTAAAATGATGATTATTTAACCTGTAATTCATCTTAAAAGTTGGATTTTGGTTTTTGGTAGAGCCAGGAATGTAAGCATAATTTCTCTTGCTGTATCTTTTTCTCAAGAAGCACTCATAGAGTTGCAATATCCATCCCACCCCTTCCTTTTGCTTGAGGAAGGAAAGAGCAGCAATAACTGTCTGGAGTATTGTGCCTTATCCCTCTTTCCTTGTTCTTGGGTCAAGACATGGCAGGCAGAAAGGTGAAAAGTCCCATTCCTGTGTGGATACATGTAGTTATATATACAGGCAATTATTTTTATAAATAAACTGTATATTACTTATGTAGTAAGTTTAGATTTCCCATAATTGCAACTTGAAAAATTATTTGTATGTTTTGGAGTAAATACAAAATCATAACTGTTTAAAGCTATAATTTATGTAATTAATGCATAATATGCTCAAATATAATTATTTCTTCCTGGATGTTTTACCTGGAAAGGTTTACTTGCTTGAAATTCTGAAGATTCATATGGATATCTAAGCCCAAAGACAGACATGTCATTTTTCTGTGGACAGCTTACTCAAGAATTGTGTTTTTTCAGCAGCAACTTTTGCACATTACTTCAATTCACTGTGTAGTACTCAAGAATATTTAGTTCAATTTATATTTAACGTATTTTTAATTAGGCCTCATCATGTTCAAGATGGGGGTGTGGATTAGTCAGGTGATGTGTTCTGTTTCCCCTTGTGTCATCATCTTTACTTTTCTCTAGAGTGCAGTGCAATCAAGGCAGTAGTGTTGTGGGTGACTTTTAAAATATTGACTAGCCCTGCTAATATTTAAATATTTAAACATCACTGTCAATTTGAGGATTTTGACCCAAACAGCCACTTTTTATTTTTGCTGCTGGGGAGCAATTGCAATCAGTGTTCAGAGGCTTCAAATTGTCATTTACGTTCCTATAGTGAAGTAGCGTTACTGATAAAAGTGTGCTTTATTCCTTTTTTAGTGTCATTTGAGACAGAGAAAAGATTGGGACAGATGCTAAAGAGCTGGTTACATTTTTCAAAGAATACAGTTATTAATTAATGCAATTCATAAACTGATCTACACAGATAAACTAACTCATTGAAACTTCATTGTGATGTGGGGGAAAAAAGGAATAGCTGTAATTTTGAGGAAAATGCTCTGTATTTTTCATATCAAACTGAGACAGCAACTTCCTATCTTAAACACACAGTGAAAATTAACTTCTTGCCTTTGCCAAATCAGTTTGTTTTGTTTGTGTTGTGTGTCTGTGCGTGCCCTCATTTGTTAACAAAACCCTGGTCAGTGATGAATTTGATAAGAATTGGGAAGGAAGATTATTCTGATAACAAGGCTCTCAAGCTAAATAGTTGGACTTTCAATGTACAAAAGAAGTAGACTTTGACAGCAGAACCTATGAAAGTGTCCTGAGTTTCTTTAATTTCTCAGTCTCCTCTTTGAAAAATTTTTAATGTATTTCAGGAGTAGAGAAGCAATATTATACAATTTAGGAGCAATCCAGGTAATTTCAGATCTGTAGCAAGAGAGAGAGGAAATGGGGTAATTAAAGAGGAATTAAAGTCCAATTCTGAAAGCATGTTACATACTTAACTACCTTGTATATGTCCAGCCTCCTGCTGAAATTGTATTGGATCCACAGTTCAGACGCACATGTATGGATGAGGCCTCTTTCAGACTTAGCTAGGGAGCCAATGGAAGGGCCAGCCTCCCAAGGGACTAGTCTTCCCCTAATACAGGGCATCTTTTCAAAATCAAAACTGAACCTATTCTACTGTGATGAAGATGTATATTAATGGTGATATGCACTGCCTTTAATAATGGGGCAAAAGGAAATGGAAATTCTGGATAGGGCATAATCTCAAAAAAGTAATCTGTGTTAGGAGTAGAAAGAATGGGGGAACAAGTTCTTGTATTTCAAAGGGAAGAAACAGAGTGTTCCCCTTACTGCTGGCACAAGTTGGCCATTAATAGCAGTATTCTCTAAGAAAGTCTCTTCTGTAACTCCTTTATCAGACCTGGTCAGCAGCAGTGTCAAATCTAAAGTTCCATTCTGCCTGACTGTATCATCTCATCCCTAGATTTGCTGGTCAGGGACATTAATCTAAAACAGGATATTTTGCAGTAAGGATGACTGGTGAATACTGCAGCCTTCATTTGAATGAGATATACAAGCTGTCTGATATGGCTCCTGGTAAAAACTCAGAATTTACAGGTGATATAAAAATGAAAAGGTGTTGTTCACAGTACCTCTGTTTCCCTGTGCTCTGTAGACCAATGTGTGACCACGCCTTTCAGTTTAAGCAGGCACAGAGTAAAGCTTTGCATAACTTGTGCTGTTTCAGCCTTTGTACCATAGAATATCAGACTGCACGAACAAGGGAGCCTGGATAGGCTTTTCCTCATTGTCTAAAATTGTTCTGATGTAGAAAGGGCAAATGTAGAATCTGAGTACCTCCTAAAACTGGGTCGTTTGTTGCCAGGGGTTGGGTAGAAGGAAGGACATAGAGTATTCCAGTGGATTTTTATCACCAAGAATCATTAGCTGCAGCTGGCCTCAGCTTAAATAGCTCTGAACTTAGCCATCTTATGGTGGGAGACATTTGACCTTCATCTAGTCCAAGAAAATGAAAAAATTGGTTCGTCCTCATTCCCCATACATACTTTCTCTTCAGGACCAGGCAGGAGTTCAGCAGAGCTGACATTTGGCCTCTTCTTCCTTAATTTTAATAGTTGTCTTTGAAAGAAATTGCCAAATTATTAAATGTTTAATATCACAGCACTTAAAACATATAATTTTAAAACAGTCATGTATAATATTCTTTTATGTGCATATGTAGTAAAGTGCACTTATATCTTCCTTTGTGTTTGATCATTAGCAGATATATTATAATGTCAATATATGCTATGAATGATATTTTAAACAAACCTTCTACTGACTTGGCTGTAAACTTGTGAAAAAACATTGGTTTCACCTTAAGGTTTTAATTTCCTTATGTTTAGTATAAAATCAATACTTTAAGAGTGACTAAAATAACAACCAGACAGTATTTACTGCTTTTATGCTGAACATTTCACATCAGAAGAATGTAGGAGGAGTGTCTGAGTTATAATTTAAACATTTATAACCATCATTCTACTCCATCTGAGAAAGCTTACTTTATTAGCTCTAGAATTACAATCTATTAAATTAAAGCATTTCTCAGATAAGTACTCAGAGTAGTAAGAAGTATTTTCTTAAATCTCAAATGTAGACACTTGAATCTAGCATAGTCTGTCACCATTAAAAGTCAGGAATAGTTTGTCTAATATCAATAAAGATCAGTTTAAAATTGCTGGAAAAGAATGAAAGAATTGTGTCCACTACATTGTCTTTAAAAATAATGTTAAAAGCCTGAATATGGTTATTGGAGTGTCTGTTCATAGATGTATGAGCTAGATAAAGGGCATTTTGCCATAATGTGTCAGATTATTTTGACTTCAATTTTTCATGAGGCATGTTAAGTTAAGGTAGTGCCTAATGTGAGTAATAGTGACAGAATCTGACCTTTGCATGTGATTTTTTTTTCCTTTTCTGTAATGATAGTGAGCATCTGAAGTAAACCTTATATCAGCCAGAAAGTGTTATTTTTTGTCATTTTTCACAGTGAACCAATTGGAGTTGGTTTTAAATCTTTTGCCTCGTGACCCATAGTCTTTCTTCTTTGTCGTCTCTTACTTTCCAAAACAGAGCATAACTAAACTCCTAGGCGTGATCAGTAAACCACTTCTTCAGCAAAAAGGTAGCACTACAAAGAAACAAAACAAAACAACAAACAAAAAAATACCCCAAAAGGTAACTCAAGTTTCTGGATAGATGGTACAACTGGTCTTACATTGATTATACCTCTAAAGTTGTAAAGACTTCATCTAGCAGTGGCACATTCTTTTCTTAGATTATGAATATAATGTTCAGAGATATGATAGGGATAAAAAAGAAGTGAAAGATTACAACTTTGAATGCATTTCATTTTTGCCCATTCCAGCTTGAGGAAGGCTGTTCCAAACTGGTCTTGCTTAGTCCTGTATTTTTGTCTCATAACTTCAGGTTATTTTGCTACATGTCCTTGAAAGAATTCCTTTGTCTGTGTCATAAATCCTTGCCAAGCCTTTTCTGACTGCACAGGATGCACATAGGTTTTGTATTGTCATTCACGCCAACAGGACGTCCTCTAAAGCATCACTACGTTTTCATTAGTATGATACGGCAAAAATTATTTTTAAATATGGGTTGGCATTGAATTTTATGTTTTACTTTTATATATGTAATGAATCTAAACCTGAACATGGATACCTTGTAAGTATTTAGTCATGGAAGGAAGCATTGTATCCAGGTTTCTAAAAGTCAAATGAAGCCAAGCGGAAACATAAACACTGTTTAGTGTTTGGTTTGATCCAGTGATGAAATTGAGAGACTTTTGTGAAGCAATCAAAGATTATTTAATCAAAAAGAGTAAGGCTGTAAAATAGACAATGTCATATGAACCAATAGGTCTCTCACTCTTGCAACTGCAGGCTGATACCAGAATCACCAGCACCAGCAATTTGTGCCTTTATTTGGTGATAAATTAAAGAGGCCTCCCTGAGCTCATACAAGCAGAAAGAAATGATCTCAGACGTTTGTGAGTCACACTGTATCTGATTAAGTTAAAGGTATAGGAGATGCAGAAAACTGCTGTGTGTGGCTATTTCTGATATATTGTGTTACGGACACTGCAGCAAAGACAGACGTTGTAGGTTTGGCATACAAACAATGTTGTTTGATCTAACCAGTGATGCTGAATTGGTCAGCAAAAAGCCCCAGTGACAAACTTTCAGCTGAATATACAATTACAGAGTTGACCAACAGTTTTAATGTCTTTTCGAGGCAGCTGATAATGTTTTCCATAGTCCAAGTCTGCTAAGACTGCTTCAATTGCATTTATCATTTCAGTAAAGACTAAGTAGAAATTCATGTTCTGTCTTCTGTGTTTTTTGTACATTTGACATACTATGACGATGGCTCTTCTTCACTTTAAATTCCATTATGTTTCTAGAGATACACTTTTTCAGCTCTGGGAGGCAACTGAGAAACTTTTCTGACTGGAGTTAGATAACAGATATCTTTTCATGAGTTACTGCATTCATGCTGTTCTGAAATGGAGGATCATATTGCTCCTGGATATGGGAGCGGTGCTTGCATCCATTAGCTCTTCCAGGGGAGCAACAGACAAGAATCCACAGGAATACAATACTTCCTGTGTCTGGAGAACCCTTAGTAAGACATTAGAAGCAAGTAACTCAATTGTGAACTCTCTTCAACAATGTACTAGCTCCAAGTGCAGCTAAGCAATTCAGTTTTTTACTTTGAGATGCTGTTTCTTACTGTGTGCGGTGTCCTGTAGTTTCATCACAGCTGAACACAGGGGAGCTGCTTATTAGAATTATTAACTAAGTTTTTAAAGACACTGACAGATCAGTTTTGTTAATAATCAGTATTAAATTTGCTTATGCCCTTCGGTTGGGACATAGGTGTAATATGTTCATAAGCTTCTTTTAGAGCTTCATGGATATTTTAATGCCTTGATGACTCATTGTTGTATATCATTACTTTTTTCACAGTATTCAGCATGCGTTAGTTTGAGTTGCAACATTTTCTTTCAATATACTTCGTACTGAATGCAACAAATATATGAAATAATTGTGCTTTTCATAAATACAATTTTCATTCTCTTAAGTGTAGGGATGCTGATATTTAAAGTGGTTGATTATTTTTGAGCAAAGCAGAATGTATCACACTGCAGCAATATGCTGGAATTGCATGCTCAACTAATTAATTAATTCAGTCTGACAACTGTTTGTGGGTTTCATTCTAGGTCTGCACAGGTTCTATGCTTGTTTCACTTTTCAACTGAAGGCGTTTTTTCTGTAGTTGTATTATGGAAACATTCCTTGATGTAGATTTACTTGCAGTGGTGTAAAAGCTCTTTTGTTTAGGTGGGTTCTTTATCAACCAAGTATGCTGGGCATTTTTTAAGACCAGAGCAGCTCACCATCATGAGGATTTTATCACCATCTGAGCTCTAGAACTGGTCTGGTAGCTGGACACTGAAGTGGTTTTGGGGTTTGTTCTTCTTGTTTTTTTTATTTGTTATGTTTTTTCCTTTTCTTTGTTATTGGTCTAGCTGAATTCTTAATAGATTATTACAAGATAAGACTTACTCTTGCAGAAGTAGAGAAAATCTAAGTTACAGGCTGTTTTGCACAAGCTTTCCTCAGCCTTCTCTTTTTCCTTTTTTTTTAACTTGTATTTCTTGATTTTCTTTCCTGAAAATGATAAGTAATGCAATTTTCTTTTGAAAGATAAGAGCTCATACAAGTTAAATAGTGAAATATAGTTTTCCATATTTATCTTATCTCCTTATCTAAAAGTTCCTACTTTTGTACCTATGCAAGTTTATACCTTTTTGGAAAGGCATTTAAATACCATCTAGTTTGCATTCATTGATTAAGGAGTATTGTGTTGTTTAATGCAGTGAAATAGAGTATTGTCACCTCTATGTTCAATAAATCTTTGTTTTTTTATGAGGAACTTCTTGGCCCTGTCCTGAGTAGTCAGGAAAGCCTGAGCCCATTACTTCAGTATTTTCCACTGGAGGAGAAATACTTCCAGGATATTCTATTCCTGATTTAATATTTAGCAGAGTATATACAGGTTTTAAGCAGGGACATTAGATGGCAAGATCAAACTGCAAAGAATGATGCACTCTCTGGCCCTGAACAAGAGCCAGAGCAGAACACAGGTGTGTTAAAAGTTCTAGTGATGACTATGCACATACATGTTGCTGCTTCTGTTGTAAAACTTTGATCTTTATTAACATGCTAAGAATGAGCCAGTGCCCTTACAGTAGGGTTAGATAGTTTCATAGACAGCTTATACTTCTACAAATGTTGATTTACTTTTTATTTTTAATCTTCCAGTTAAATATAGTCGCTTATTCCCTGTGGTTAATTACATGCAAGGAAGGTGTACTTTTGATCTAATGCTCTATTAGATTTTTACAATTAATCAGTTAAAATGCAGAATTTAACATATTATATGGGTAGTTTTAATACAAAGGAGCAATATTTTCTGTAACTTTCTAGAAATGCTGGGACTCACATAAATAAAAACAGGTGTGTTCTTCAGAATATTCGTGCCATCATGGGTTACATTTGCTACCTCTTTTGGTCTTTTCCAGTAATATCCCATATTCTGGGTCATAGGTGATGGCAATTTTCCTAATTTTGTTAATAACCCTAAATATTAACCTATGTAGTCTCCAGACATTGAAATTTGCAGAAATGTATATGAAAGTTTTCAGTAACAATCCCTGGGAGACCTGTGTTAAGTGTATAGTCCAGCAGTTTGTTGGAGTTCTAAATTTAAAACAAAATTGCATGACATGAAAATCAAGGAGAAATATTTTAGTCTTTCAGAATTTTTTGCTAATGCAATGAAAATTTTGCATTTCCTGTATTAACTTTATAAGTGCAATATAAATTAGCTTGACTTTAGAAGCTACAAAATTCATGTAATAACATGTTCCTCCTATGCTAATATTTAGAACCAGTTAAGTATTTTCATCAGAGTTTGGTATTATAGATTGATTCTTTTTTTCCCTGTTTTTTTGTTTGTTTTTTTTTCTTTTATCTTAAAGAGAATAAAACTCTTTTTGCTTTCAAAACATTGAAGTCAGTTAAAGTAGGCTTACTGATTTTTATCCAGAGTGTAAAGATTGTGATCAGTTTCTGGGTTGCTGCCATCAATATACATTTAGGTTATGCAGGATTTTGTCTTAATATGATCAGTCTTTATTTATGTAAAGTAGAATTCTGACACCATTGATCTGTATTATTAAAATGCATAGAGCAGCTATCATATCCTGGGCTTCTGCTGAAATATGCTTTTAATTGAAGCAGAATTGTAGCAATATATTACCAATGTGAATCTAGTTAAGAGTACAGCATTAACTGCAGTGCCTCATTGTTGTACAATGGGCTCTGTTTTGTGGGATTGTGTATAAATGCTGTCATGTGTCTAGGAGAGGTGCTCAGGGCTGGAAGTGATCATATAAAGACTTTATTCTGGAAGAGGTGCTCTTCCAGTTGACATGACACACGGTGTTTATCCATGAGAAAAAAGGCTAGGAGCCATATGACGTTTGTATTTGTATTTTAGATAGATATTTTAGATAGACAGTTAATACTCTGAAAAGGGGGAGTCATGCCCATATCTAGCTTAATAGTACCTCAGTATAGCAAATAATTCTGAAGAAGTCCTTTAACTTTGCCTTCTAGAAAAAGAAAAAAAGGAGAGAAGGAAAACAGTAGCTTAAAAAACAAGCTTCAAGTGAGTAAAACCACTGAAGAGAAACTGGAGTTTTTACACCTTTCTCCATCAATAGTGCAATGGCCAGGCACTGTGGCTCCCTGTGGTACATTTCATGGTGCTCTTGCTGCTGAGTGCTCCAGAAAAAAAGCCAAAATGTGAGGAAATAGAATCCTTACACTTAACATTTTCATGTGCCATAAAGTGCTAAGCTGATTCAGTTCAATTCTTACCCATGAATGCCAGTGCTCATGTACTTGGTGCACAACTTAATTATTAACACTGCTTTTGGGTGCATCAATTGAGACCTTAAAATATATGTGCTAATATTTACATGATAGGAACCTTAGTTTCTATGTTAATGAGTTTTTAGTCATCATGACTCTAAAGTGTTTTGAAAAGCAAATGGGAAGTGAACACCTCTAAGACAGTATATAAAAGAACTTCGAAAAAATATGAAATCATGTTTGTGTCAACTGCTTTTCAGGAGACAAGAACAGACAGATCTCCAATACCATCGAAAGGTGGTACATTGGGAATGGATAGAAAAGTGTGTGTTTTACACAGTGCAACACTGGAGCAGTTTTTCTCACTGTCACAGGCTATTATTGTTGTGAGTCTGATTTAAAAAAAATCCTTCACCAACTGTTTCTGTTGGTTTGGGAAACTAAACATAGTTTAGTTCTTCTTCATTCTTCTCCTGAAAACGAAGGTATTTACAGGACTATTAGTTAGGAAGGAAGGGTGTGGTAGGCAATTGGCATATCTGTTAATTGATAGTCATTAGAAGTTAGCAGACTTTCTCTTTTGACCAAATTTTTTTTAAATAGTCTTGAATAAATATTGCTGAAAGTGTCAGAAATATCTGTTGTAGTCTAGATCTTGAATCAGGTGGAGAGTACTGATAAGAAATGCTCTAGCGTTTCCATTGTTCATGGTCAGTTATCATCATCTCTTCTTCCATGCACTAGATTTAGTTCAAAGTTTTATAACTAGACAGGGTTTCATTTCATATGTTGTTGTTAATTTGCAAAAAATAGCCTTCCACTCCCAAGTAAGTCAGAGATTTCAATTTTTAGGGACATATTGGTACATAAATACTGATACATGAGCAAACAGAAATAAAAGTCAGCTTTATAACATGTTTTTCAGGCATTTAAAAGAAATTGTGGATGCCAAAGTAGAGAACTGCTTCCCTAGAGTGAATAAAATTTAGCAATGTAAGTCCAGTTGCTTTAACAAAGCATACATTCCAATACTGCAAGCAGTCTAAAATTATCATCATCAGTGAGTACATTAATGAAACCTTGTTTTTCTTGTAATTTCAAACTGCAAAAACAAGTCTTTGGGGCATAATAAGATGATAGCATACAGTATCTGTTTTAATAAATGATGTTCAGATAGGACATACCGTTGGATGTTTATGTTTTGAAATCCTCATTGTTAAGTTTTTTGGTTTTTTTATTTGGTGAATGTTATTGCCCATGGTGGCCACAGTCACAGGCGGAACGGGCCTGTCTTGATGATTTAAAAAACAACTCAAAAAAGAACACCGGAAAAGAAAAATTTCCTCTCATGTACTACTCAGTGACTCAATGTTTTCTGGCTTAGAGTTATTCTGTTGACTGATTGCCCCTAGATTTTATTTATGCTTTTTAATTAACAATTACAGTTTAAATATCTCTTATAAATCTATGGTCTGGGGGATGGTTGTTGAACTTTATTATGTTGTTTTAGTATGCAGAAATATCACAATATTAGATTTCTCTAGATCTCTGCTTTGTAGTGGTTCTCTATACCTTTTAGAAGATCAGAAATGACTGATTCATTTTGGGTTCATCTTTGTCGGTTTATATAATTTCACTACAGAAACTCTTCTTTAAGAATAAGAATCTGCAAGCCTTTATTTTTTAAAAAAAGCATATTGCAGCTAAAGACTGTTCAAGTAATATAGTTTTATGGGTTATAATGAGGGAGCTTCAAATCATATTCACCTTTAATTTCTATAATATTATTGCAACAATGAATAAAGTGCTTAATTACCTTTCCAATATGTCAGGGCCTTTTCTTTTTCTAAATATGCTATAGGAAATAAGCACAAAGGATTTAAATTGATCTCTTTTTATACTCATCTGCTCATATAATTGATTCCCCAGTACTGAAACCTATTCTTTTTGTCTGTATACCGAAGATTTCTTTGCAAAGGTCCAGCCCCAGCAGGTTGATTACACACTTGTTACCTGTAATTCAATACAGCAGCGCCCTGTTTACAAAGTCCAGATTTCCTGGGCTGTCAGTTAGGGCAATCAGCACAAAGACCAAGTGCTTTTGGAACTAAATAAACAATGAGAAAAACATTCAGGGCTGCCAGTAACCTTCACAGGTAATTTAACCGCCTTTGACTACAAGGCATCAGTTGCTGTAGATGTCTGGCGAATATGAAATCTGACATTCTGCCTTGCCATGTTCTGCCAATAGGGCCGTGTGTAATCTCTCGCCGCCGCTCGGCTGCGCTCAGCCAAACCGCCTTGATTATGACGGACGCCCACACCTGCGCTCCGTCACCCGCGTGCCCCGCGCTCGGCCGAAAGGACAGACACATTCCTTTGCATTTGCAGGGTTAGGAGAATTTAAAGTCCCTCCCTTGTCCCCTCTGCCGTTCCTCTTTTGGCCAGCGTCCTGGCCAGTGCAACCTTTTTGATCTCTTCTTAGAAATGTTTAAATATGATGAAAGAAACTGCTCGATCAATTCTGCATAAATTGGACTCTGTTTTTTATTGCAAACAAGAAACAGAGTTATCTCTATTTTCTAGATGACCTTTAAGTACGGACAGATTACTTTATTGTCTAAAGCATTGGTTTTACGTATTTTTAATTTAGCTTGTTTTATTTCTGATGTATTTGGTACCTTTCCTGCCGATTCAGATAATGATTAGAATAGCTATTTTAAAGACCTCTGACATATTAAAACAGACAAAAAATATCCATGAGGAAGACAGAGACAGAGATTCATCTGAGCCTGTGTAAGAAAATTTCATTTTTTACTTCAGCAGTCAAATCTCTTTGCAAACGGATAAAATTGTTATCTATGTAAGTTTAAAAGTGCATGTGTTAAAAGTAAACCTACAAAAACCAAGTATAATCCTTGTAAGTTAGATGTTTACTGTCCATGTAAACTACCCAAACTATCTGACAAATAAGCATTTGCTTGCATGCCTGCAACATACTTGGCTCATAGAATCGTGTCTTCTTTTTTTAATTATTCCTGATATATAAATCTGTAGAGTAGACATCTTGCAAGCTGTTATAAAGACTGTATTTTTTTCATAACTATTCTACAAATATAAGAACTGAAATTATTGAAAAAATAGTGAAAATCTATTATTCTATTATGCTTTAACTAGTTTTATTTTTACACTTTCCCCCATGAATTTCTGAGTGCCTTGTTCTGGTTGGTGGAATAGGAGGTAGCTGAAGGTGTTGTGCAACAGACACTCCCCGATGCTTGATTCACCATCTGCCCTCCAGCTCTGTCTCAGGCAACATGCTTGTGCAGCTGTAGATAGATGTGCATCCATGACTGAACACCAAATGTATATCTTTGGTGTTAGTTTAGTTCTAATTATTTGCCATGTCTGACTTTGCAATGAACGTACAGATTAGATTTAAATTATATACAGACATGATTCTGATTGATATGCGGTGGTATTTTCTTTTTCTTTTTAATTACATTGTTCTTTGCTAAAATAGAAGCTGAAACACTGGCAGACCAGAAGCAGTTTACTAAAAGCATAAGTAATTTAAGTGAGAAATTGCAAATTCGTTAGGGGATCCCTAAATATTTGTTGGTCTTTCTGTCATCCCAGGGGAGCAGGGAAGTGGATAACAACACCACGGTTTTCACTGTGCATTAATGGGGTCAGCAACAGCACTGTGAAGGCAATGATCTTACTAAGAACAAAGTATAGTAAAAATTTAACTCATTTGCAATGTCTGGGCACAGCAACAATTAAGGATTCTAGTGTAGAAAGTGCTAATGTGATTGTAAGTGAAACAGGCAATTGGGCATAGCATGGTAACCTGTGGGAAGCAGCCATGTCCTGCGTGGGCTACTTGTGGAAACTTATGGAGCAGACAGTGACAACTCAGTATTTATGGTATGTTTCACACTAGTGGAGCCATTAGATGGTCAGGATTGGGTTGCATTTAACTGTTTCAGCAATGACAAAGTGGGGAAATGCCACAGCAAAGTGCTTCTGAGGTGGTATCTGCTTACTTGTAGCTCATTAAGACATTGAGCACTCACTGCAGCCTGATGATAGTATATCTTTATCAGGTTTTAGGCTCATCTCAGATAATCAGTGTAACACTTTCAATGGAGATCACCAGTAATTTTTCTTTAATTATTTATTTTCCATTACAAAATCATGGAACTGAGATAATTTTAAGGCCCAGTCAAATACTTCATTTGCAAGGATAGCTATGTTTATGTTATGCCCTGAAATCAGCCTTACCTAAGTGAGAAATAAGATCCCTGTGTGCACAGCCATTTTACTTGCAGGCCCTGTGCTACCTTCTGTGTTTCTAACACAGCTGAGCTAAGCTGAAGTACCCAAGTGCACCTGTAGCCAAGAGGATTTTTTTCACATGGTTTGTCACACTCTTAGACATTTCTCAGAAGTACCCCTAAAATGATAGCTGCACAGTTGCTTCTTTTGCAAGATAAGAGAACAAACCCTAAGGAAAATTGCAGAAAACTATTGGAAGACTGGTGACTTTTGAATTGCAGTAGCACACTACCCAGTGATTCAATTAGCAACTGATAAATCCTTCTGCTTCAAGTTTTAGCCCCTCTTGTCTTTCTGTATTGAATGATTAATTTTTCTGTGTGTGGATAGAAGCTAGGTTTAGAGACAAAGGTCAGACTGTTTCTTTAAGATGATGACCATCCTAGATTTCTAGTCTATGCTTATTGTTATTAGTGGGTTTGATGACACAGACAAGAACATCAGCACACAGGTCAAAAATCAAGTGGAGGGTTAATGTTAGGACTCAGCTTCATTTTAAACAAGATTATGAACAAAATTTAAATGTGATTGTAAAGAAATTGTGTCTAAGAGGATTTGAGTAGGTAGATGTGTACAACAAACTTTGCATGGGCTTCTGCTTCAGGACCTCTCCTTCCACTCAAGTTCTGAGCTGATGAAATTCTAGCATAGATAGGTCACTTCACAGTTATTTTTCAACTCTCAAACTCTATCCCACACATTTGAAATACTTCCATTTTACTACTTTTATTTTACTAGTAATTCGTCTCTTTAAAAAATTTTATTTTATTGTGTTCTATTTGTGTCATATTCTGCCACAGAACTCTCCTGGTGGGCAACACTTCATAAATTTCAGCAGCAACTATGTCCAATTTAAAAAAACAAATATGCCCATTTAATGAAGAAAAAGAATTGTTGCTACTTGATTTTAAAAAAGACTCTACAAAACCTGGATTTTACATCAGGAATTGCAGCTACTCCTGTATTTATCTATCTTTTGACTGAATGGAAAACCCTAACTATCTCACTTATCTCGGTAATGTCCATTAAGCACACCCAGATAAGATAATATTTGCATATCGTTGCTTTCAAAACCAAATCTTTCTGTGGAAGACTGGTTTGTTGTTAGGTTTCCTTCCCTCCTTCCCATTTTCATTGTAGACTACTTCTTCCAGTACATCTCATTTGACTGATCACGCACAGTAATCTAACAGTCAAGAGTGATCAGGAAAGAGAGAGAAAATGCTGCTGAATCTTCAACTCTGCTGCTGGTTTCCCATTCCCCAAACAGAGGGAAAGCATTTGAAGGCAAATCCCATATGTTCTGCATCTGCATATAAAGCAAGTCAGGATAAAACTGTTAGATTTTTTCTAGTGAAGAAAAAAAAAAAAGGGTTAGCTGTTGTTAGCTGGAGAATGATCTAGTTTTCTTCTTCTGTTTTAATGAATTGCTTCATACCTCTTTACTTCAGGGCAGATTTAATACTACTGTTGATATTCTGATATCTCTGGGGTGTAATGTATTTATGTTACAGTATAATTGTATTTTACACTTCTTTGTTTAACTTTTGATTCTCAAATTCATCTACCCGTATCAGAGGGGAAAAGAGACTGAAGATATTTTAACTGTGTTCTAATCATTCCTGACTCTTAATTTTTAAACAACGTATTAAGCATGAGGTTTTGTCTCTCAACAATATATCAGTTGAATAGGATCAGGCCCCAGTTCAAAACAGAATTCTCACAAATCAAATTGATGTATTTTTTAAATGCAGAAGAATATTAGGACTGTCAAAGGAATTCTTCCTTATACCTCATTTTCTGTCAGCAGGTGTTTGTTCATTTGTTTGTTTGGTTTTAACTCAATTTGTGATCATCGATGCCGAAGCACGTTAACTTAGGTTAGTAACAAACACCAAAAAGATATTTCTATGCCAAGTGAAACTGGGTTTTCATAATGGAAACACACATTAATTAAAAAATTTCTTCTCTAAAGTGAAGTTGTTAATAAGCACAAAGCAATATGATTAACAGAGTAGAAGTACTGCACAACTTCAGAGATGCTTTAACACATGCTAAGGTACTTTTTCCTGTAGTGTCTTTTACTGGGATTGTACTGAAAATCACTATACTCACCTGAATTAAAGATGACACTTTTGACAGTCAAGCAAGAAAAGCTTAAAGAGAAGAAGCGGGAGAAGGCAGCCTTCACACAAGGTAGACTGTTGTGTAAATTAATTCTGGGGGATCAAGAAGCAATATTTTGTAAGATGTATTTGTAGGTTTCCTTTGCCATCCGTAGGGTCTCTCTCACACACAGTCTCCCATTCTTTTTTTTTTCTTTCCTCCTACATATTCTCTGTAAATTCCTTTCTTAATTATACCAATGACATTAAGAATTCTTGAGAGAGAAAAATATATTCATACAAGGCCCATTGTATCTCTGACAGATTTTATGATGAAGGCATTCAGTTGGAATTTTATCAGAATATCTCAGAAAAACTATCACTACAGCTAGCTTTACTTGTGTTCTGAAAACTTTAGGGTCATTTTTATGAGAGGGAAAAAAAGTTATATGCTTTGAGGTTTGATTTTATTCTGTTTTAGGAATTTCACAAATGGAAAAATCTCTTGGAACTCTCAACTCTTCTGAGTTTTAATTTTCTTGAGCACTAGGCTGCTCTGCAGGTTGATTGTGTTCCAGTCTCACCATCTCTTGCATTTCACTGTAAAATTCATGGTAATTAATATTTACATTGAGGCCCAGCATCAGAATGCAGGTGATTGTATGAGAATCTCCTGTTAATTTTTCCTCTTTTTTCTCTTGTTTTGGTTTGGTTTTGTTTATTTGGGGTTTTTTGCTTTGTTTTAAATGATTTTCAGTCTTCAATTTATAATGGAAATATACTTGATGTGACCTTGGGACTTATTAGCATGGGCACAAACTTCTGTAACTTCATGTGCCAGTTTCTCAGTGGTTACTGAGTGATTACTAAATAGTCAGATTTGAGTACCTTGCACGCAAAGAATGGCACCAAAACCAAAGGAATAATCCTTGTTCTTTTTGTGCAGGAAGGGCTTTGGCCCTTTGCTTTTCCCTATGCTGATACAGTCTTGGGTAGAAGGAGTCATGTTGGTTGGAGCTTGACATGGTGGATGGAGGCAGTAGCAAAGTTTGTGGTGGTAGAAGGAAAGAGGAAGAGAGATTAGTCCTGGGCCAAGAAAGAGCAGCAAGGCAAGAGAAAGATTGAAGAATAGGCAAGTGTGACCCATAGAGCATTGCCTGGTTCCTAATGTGAGGGGAATGAATTTTTCCTGCTGTGTAGGAGGAAGGAGAGAGAATATATTTCTACAGAGCTTGTTTTATTGACTCTTTGCTATCCCTCATACATATAATCTTTGAATGAGTTATGTTGGAAGAGATGTTGAAGATCATATAGTTCCGCCCCTCCCAGCCATGGACAGGGCAGACCAGGTTGCTCAAAGCCCCATCCAACCTGGCCTTGAACACTTCCAGTGTTCTCTGGGCAACCTGTTCCAGTGCTTCATGACTCAATGAATAAGGAATTCTTCCAAGTAATTAACCTAAATATCTCCTCTTTTTCAGTTTAAACAGTTCCCTTTTGCCCTGTTTCTACCTGCCCTTGTCTCAACTGTTGAGTAGCCTCAATTGTCGGTGCCTGTGAGGCCCCCTAGGAGTAGGAAAAAATTAATGTATCTGTTGATGTCTTCAGTATTCTTCAGCACTTCATACCCATCTGCATGCTGAAGGCAAAGGAATCCCTTCTAAGCTGACATAAAGAAAGCCAGAAATCTATGTTAATATTCTGAATCTCCATCAACTCCATGTCTATGAGAGCACTGCTATAAGATGAAGGCATAACATTGGTTTATTTGAAAATATGTTCCTGAAAAGTGTACCATTTCTGCTCCAACTTGGTCTTAATGCTGTTTGGATGCTAGCATGTATCCTGACCTTAATTGTTGTTCCAGAAAATATTCCTTTCTCTACAGCAGGTTGCACAACATTTCGTGTTTTCTTCCTTTAAGAACAAACACAGTCTGTCAATGTATTATATAAACAGATAGATGTAAAATATATTGTCCTTATATGTCATCATAATGCAAATCCAAGCTGTATTTATTTGCTACAACCACTGACTGCACTGATTGTGTCCTTATGAAAATAAATGTTTCCTTAAAACTATACAGGTCAAATTAACATAGCAGTTAAGAAATGAAGGGGGGGTTGGGAGGGTGAATGTTTCCTGAACATTTTATCAAAGGAGTTTGTAAAAGGAAAAATGTCAAAAGTCATGATGAGTAACAGAAAATTAGACTTGAGATTGGTTTTCAAGTGGAAGATATATTTAACTAACATTTTTGGTTTGAGTTTATTTTAACATGGAATTTAGTTAAATGCTTGCTGTGTGTGCCTGGCTCTAGAATGTGTGCTTTATAAAAATTCTCTGAAAGCAAAACATTGAAGTTATGTTTTTTTAAAGATTTTTATTTTTGATGTAGGTTTAATATCACTGTCACAGCATCTGAGGCTTCTTGGGAAGAAACTACATAGGTAACTCTTTTATAAAGGGTTTGCATCATAGAGAATTTTGTGATTGATTTGTACATACTACAGCAAAAATTGCAGCAATAAAACACATCTTACCCAAATGACAAGTTGAAACAAATAATTTTATTTGTTTATTTAAATGAGTTTAGAACTCATGAAAAGAGCCAGATTGACAGCCACAGAGACTTAATTCCTCTTTTCCACAGACTAAGTGCAGAAGAAACTAGTGCAGGATCCTCATGTGGCCCTGCTAATGTCTTAACCTTGATCTGTAGCTACCACCTTTAGACATGACTGGTTCAGTTTGCATCTCCATTCTCTCCTTGAACCAAAACTGCCAGCAAGAGTTGCAAATACGATATTTGGGTCCCACAGGGCTGCAGACATGTTCGCTCTCTTGAGTAACCACTTATCTGGCCAAGGTTCAAAGCAGAAGGATGTGTTTGAGAAGGTGTTTGCATTCCTATGCCGAAGTTCCAAAGTGGTTTATCATCTGGATATGATATTCCTCTTTGCTCCCTGATTCTAGATGGTGTTAAGGAATTTTTGCACTCTGTCCACATATATTTGCATTTCAGTTGTAATTTGAGCGGATGTTCAGAGGATCAATCATTTGGTTTTTTTGGGTTTTTTTTTTATTCAAAGAAATCAAAATAATTGTCCCTCAAGACCAGGGTTTGAAGATTCTTCCCTCAAAAAGAATCTTGAATTTTGCCTCTTCTTCCCCATAACTTTCTCTACCAGTGAGTCTGATCAGGAGTAAATCATTCCCTTGTTGGAAGAGAGAAAACAAATTGTATAGTCTTGTGTGCATCAGACTTTGGCAGTAGCATGTCTGCTTTCTCTCAAAGCTTACCTTGTCCCTCTGCCATAGCAGCTATGGAAGTTAGTCAGAGGCAGCTGTTAATGCTTTTAAACTGTGATTTCAACTTATGTGCATTTAAATTAGTTAATTTTAGGTATTTCTTTGCAAAGGTCAAGTGAAGTTATTGTCCTGTTACTGCAAGTTATTGTCCACTTATTGAGTAGGGACTATTAAGCATACCAAGAGTAATGATGTAATATTATTTCATTTCTAAATTGAATCAAGATCACAGAATCAGTTAGGTTGGAAAAGACCTTTGAGTTCATCAAGTCCAACCTATGACCAAACACCACCATGTCACCAGACCATGGCACCAAATGCTACATCCAGTCTTTTCTTAAACACCTCCAGGGACAGTGACTCCACTACCTCCCTGGGCAGTCCGTTCCAATGTCTAACCATCCTTTCTGTGAAGGAATTCTTCCTTATGACTAAACATGATTCAGCTTAGAGCTGTGTCCTGTCATGCTTTCACTGGTTGCCTGGGAGGAGAGGCTGACCTGACCACAACTTCCTTTCAGGCAGTTGTAGAGAGTGATAAGGTCAGCCCAGAGCCTTCTCTTTCAGGCTAAATATTCCCAGCTCCCTCAGTTGCTCCTCACAGGCCTTGTGTTTCAGACCCTTTAGTATCCTTGTTGCCCTTCTCTAGACACACTCCAGCATCTCATCCTTCCCATACTGAGGGGCCCAGAACTGAACACAGCACTCAAGATGAGACCTCACCAGTGCTGAGTACAGGGGCCAATCCCTGCTTTGCTCCAGCTGGCCACACCATTCCTGATATAGGCCAGGATGGCATTGCTCTTCTTGGCCACCAGGGCACACTGCTGGCTCACGTTCAGCCACTGTCAAACCCCCAGGGCCCTTTCTGCCTGGGCACTGTCCACCCACACCAGCCCCATCCTGTAGTGCTGCGGGGGGTTGTTGTGGCCAAGGTGCACAGATGTTCTTAAGGTCAATAATGCAGAGATGTGCCCTTTTGCCACAAGGGTATGTTCCAAGTCAGAACGTTGGTCTTGGATGAGAAACAACATGAAATATTTTCTGTCATTTCCAGGTTTTATTCTGATTGTATATTTTAAAGCTGTACTGTTGGACATATATGGTTCAATTTTGCTGTCCCCTTAAAAGAAAGTGATTGTTTGACCTACTACTAGTGGTTAAAAATGTGAACTTTAAACTGAGGATAGGAAAACTGTTCTTGGAGTTTTTTACTTGCATGTGGGCAAAAGAAGTACTGAATTATTAATAGATTTGATTGGAATGGTAAAATTCTCACTGGTTGAGAGAAATTTCATTTGAGTTTACTTTAGCACATGATGCTTTCTTTTTTGTTGTTTTGGTCATGTTATGGGTTGCTGATGCAATTTGACCTATAGAACTGGTGTAACACTACTATGCAGAAAAATAAGTATATTTTTGTTACCAAAAGTAAACAGTATTACTGTAATATTAGTGGTATATTCCTTTGTTGTACTATTGTACACAGTTCTTATAGATACATTTGATACTTGCCTAATATCTTCATATTTTAGGAGATATCTCAGCTCTGTATTGAGGAGTGATGTATTTTAATTAGCACATATATATGAAATAACAAATGGCTTTTTTGTTTGAGTTTAACTTTTAATAGTAGAGCTTTTTTTGTGGGCAAATTACCTGGGCTTTATGAATTGTACACTGCTGTAACTTTCCTTAAGAGGGTAATATATATCTTTAAGTGAGTGAAATAAGATAGGTTGGCATTAAACTCAGATCAGAGCTTTCTGACAATAGCAGCTCAGCTTCAGAAGGTGTAATCTTAAAATTTTTAACTTCTAAGAGCACTATTGTGAACACTTTGTACAAAAAAAAAGAGTTAATTCTTCCAAGGAAGTAAAAAAACCTAATAATTTTGGTAAATTATCATGTGGTGATTATTAAACTAATATGTAATTAGCATTTTCTAATGACAATCATAATCTTGACAAATGCTTTCATTCATTTTTTTCTGATCATTAAAGACTTTAAAAGCACTGATTTTTTGTTAACTAAGGCCTTTGGCTGTTCATCAGTGGTGCAATTCAACCTAATACTCCAATGGCCAGTAATCAGAGTTGACTATTAAGTGAAGGAAATTTTATCATTGTCTTTATGAACATCACCTTTATTTCTTGTGTAACACAGCACGTAGACAGAACTGTAGGAACATCTAACTGATACATATTCATCCCTTTTTTAAAGATAGTGAAATACACCAATTTTTTAATGTTTTATATAATCAAAATTCAACCAATACTTTGACTATAGTACGGTCTTGTTTGTCAAGTAGAAGTTTTTGTCTGTTTTGTTGGGGTTTTTTTAAGTTGAACCAGAATTAGATTTCAATCTTCTCAGTATCTGTATTTGTTATTACTTCTAAAAGGTTTGATTTTCTTTGTGGAGATGTTGTAGCTTTTTTCTGTATTAAAATATGTAATCTCTTCAGAAGCAACATACTTGCTGTTATGAATTTCCCTGGATAACTATTACCTATGATATATTATCCAAGAGCTTGATTCTACAAATTGGTAGTTAACTTACATCAGAGATACTGAACATGGCCTAGCTAAATGTTCTCCTATGTGCAGGAAACACATCCTGTAATCAGTGCTGATGTTCATATCCTCTTGTTTCCCTCTGAAAATCCTTGTATTTTTGACCTATGCCATCACAGAGATACTCCTCTCATTCTTAGCTCTCTGCAGCAAGTCTGCAGCCATTCAGGTCTCTGTCCTCACTTTGCTGAAATACACCCAGAATTTGGGGCCCCTCTGCAGCCCAGCTCCTTTTTCAGGCTTGTTTGTCCAGCAGAGCCTTGTTTTCAGTTCTTTTCCCTGCGGTTGGAATGGAGTTATTTTATATTTACAGAATGTGAAAGATAAAACAAGCATGCAAAAGTATAGCAGTGTAGAACATAGTACCAAAATATTTCTATGTTTGTTTACTTTAGATGTTTGAGTTTACGCAGAGACAAAATGACTTCAAAAATATAGGACAGATGATCAGAAATGTGGATAAGGACAGCATGTTCCTCTGCTTTATTTAGCACTGAGCATATTAATGGGTGCTCAATAAATGGTAATGGTTTTGGAGACATGATGATTGATGTTTCCTGGATCAAAACATAGAGGTTTTGTTTAAGAACAGCCCAGCTGGCAGAGTGATCCTCTTTTGAAACTGTTTGTGATCAAAATATGTCAGAGCTGTATCTATAAAGTACACTAGGCAAGACTTTTTGTCAGTGGATTGGTTAATTTATTTTAACAGTAAACTATCAACTGCATCTTTGATTATTCATCCCTCCTGTCACACCATATTCCTATCAGTGAGTTAAAGTGCTGCTCTTTTTCTGCTTTCCAGATTTTGTTTCTTACATTGTGAACATACTGCTCTCAAAAAAAGGCTATATATTTTTGGAGTAAGAACACACACAAGATACTGAAAAGAGAGAATTATGTATTTATTTGTGTACAAAATTGCACCACACACATACTTTGGACAGTCAGTATTGAGGAACAGAGAACTATCACCTGTCTTTTAAGGCAGCCATCGGTGAAACTCATGTGGTGCCATCCTCCCTGGTCCGAGCACACCTCAGTGTGACTGGCATAACCAGAAACTCCAAGATCAGAAAATGAACACGTCTCTTACTTTGTCACCTCAGCTTGTTGTTCCTCTTAAAGAAGCAGTGCTTTTTGGCTTTGAGTTAAGAGGAGATGGCTCCCAGATTAATGACTTCTAAGATACTTAGCAGTGAGAAAAGCCAATTAAAGCTGTCCTTGATATTTCCGTGATTGAAGTAGGAAGTGGGAATTCAGAAAGAAAGCAGGCAAATTTAACTTTCTTTTTCTCACCCTTTTTCTCTTTTCTTTCTCTTCCACTTCTCTCTCCACCCAACTCTTTTGTCACCTTTAAGGAAAATAAATCAGTTATAGTATCCCTACCGACCTTTCAGTTTGTCATGTATGTTTTTCTTCAGGTTTTTTAATGCTCTGGATGCTCTCAAGAGGAAAGTAAAAATTTTTAAAGGAAAACTCACAAAGTTGATTACACTCCGAAAAAATGGGAATTAACTTCAAATGTACTGTTGGGAGCATAGTTGCCAGATAAATGACATGAAATGTTTTTTACTTATTTCATTTGGAAACTTTATATTTCTAAATTTGTATTAAAATTATTTTAAGTAAAGCATGAAAAAGGCTATTGTTATGCCTTTAAATCTGAATCTCTCCATGGGATAGATATGTAAATATCCAGAGTACACAATTCTTATTGTATTGATGTGTGGCAGCAAGAACCTCATGAACTAGGTTTATTGACAAAATAGAGTGCAACAGCTCCAAAGAGTGGCTCATTGTGTCTGAACGCATTTAGGCAGCTTTAATTCCTGAATTAATTATGCAATATACTATGAAGCTGCAAAGAAAAAGCCATTAAAGTCATCTGTGTCAAAGGAAATTTGTACATTGAGGAGTAGATTGTGGCATATAGCCACAGCTGCAAGTCTGGGTTGTATGGGGAGATTGTCTGCCCAAAAAATAGAGTTGTCCTACAACCCTCTGGTTACAGTGAAGGCAACAAGAGTGTTGGTGTTGCCAGCTTACATGTTGCTGCACAGCTGGTCTGGGTGGTAATTTCTGATCTCTGTTACTTGCATTTAATGTTACTGAATTTCTTTCTTCCCTCAAAAATGAAAACAAGTAACTGTTCTTATTAAAGTATTTGAATCTGGAAACTAGGGACATTAACCTCTCAAATATCTGAGCTAACACAATTTATGAAAATAGTGAAATGATTGGTAGCACTATAGTGTTGCAGACACATATAAGGAGAATGACTCTTCCCTACTGGGACAACCATTGCCCCTTTTTCTGCCCATTTCTAACAAGAGTTGTAAAGGTAGAGCTGGGGCTGTACTTACTCCCTGCTTACTCCCATCTGCTTTCTGCTTTTTTAGTAGTTCAGCTGAGGCACTGATCTTTTAATGACTATTCAGTGAGGAAAAACTTGTTTATCCTCTTGAAATGCCTGTGCACCTCATAAAGAAATTTGTTTCCTAATGGCAGCTATATTGCTGAAATTTCATCATGGGTTGCTTTTTATGAGATGTGGGCATTTGGAAAAAAATATGTAATTTCTCACAGAGATGTGATCTTTGAGGGCAGGGTTTCATGCCAACAACATACAAAACAAGTAGCTGAAGCTAGGGCCTGAATACATTTACTGCAAGGAAATCGTGAAAAAATCCTCTCCCCAGTGGCAATAAAGCACCTTTTGATCTGTATTTCTGAAGCTGTGCTGTCCATTGTTGCTTTCTTTTGTTCTGCTTCTGCCTCCTTTTTCCCCGACAAGCCTGTTTGCATTAGCCTGCCTGTTTGGTGCTTTGCAGAGCATCTCTGTAAAGGGGGATTTCATAGCATGTAGGTTTATGTGCCTTGTAAAAATTCCTCCCAAATACTGTTCCATCATTGCTTAGCAGGAGTACAGCACTTTTGCTGCATGGTGCTCTTGACTGAAGGCATAAGTGGTGTATAGGCCCCTGGATAGTTCCTTTGTGCTGAAGCAAATTTGACTTAAGATTTTTACTTAAAACAAGGATAATCATGTTTGCATGTGGCACAGTTTCTTTGGCAGCCTCAGCACCTCAGCCATTTTTATGCTCCCTCTTTTTTTTATTGTTATTATAGCAGTTGTCCAAACATACTATCACGTGGTACAATCTGTCTGGAAATTCTAATTCTGATGAGAGCAGAGGTGGGAAGAAGGAGGTGGCAAATTGAAGGTTTCAGTATTTTAAATTCAGCTTTTGCTTCAGTCTTCTAAGTGTTCCAGAATCCTCCACTGTGATCACGTTACTGGGACGTATAAGTGGTCTCAGAGATACAAAACTCAAAACCAGTATTAAGTCAATTTGATATTTGTGTCGTGGGTTTCATTGAAAATCACTCCAAAGCTGAGCATGCCATTTTAACCCACAATGTGTTCAAATTAGCTCAGAGACCTTTAACTGCCGTGGCACTGGCAGATCTCACTTAAATGCTGTAAAATATTATTATTTGACTGTTGCTCCTTTAAACTAGGCTATTTAATCTATGTGCTGAATATTATACCAAATACAGCTTTTGTGGAATTTCAGCCTTGTGGCCAGGGACGCAGAATGGAAAACATTGACTGTTAAATAACATACAAATTAACTATCCAGAAGTTTAACTCAAGGAACAGATTAATAAAGCTGTCAAAACTGCCTATCCTCCTAAATATTATAAATATTATAATCTTGCCATGTTACTGTAACTCAGTAAAGACTTGGTGATATCAGCCTAAATGATTTTATCTAGTATTTTTCTTTTCAAGATAAATCCAAAGGTGTTAAGATCACATTGGTTTTATGGTCATATTTGATATATGATAATATCATCTATGTCTGCAGAATTTATGATATTAATATGAGGAGAATGGTGGGATTATTATTATGGGTCACACAGAATTACAGATCCCAATAATAGTACACCTAAAAAAAGAAAAACTGTCAGCTGTAGTGTAGTGTCAGCGCCCATCTTTTCAAGCTGTTGTAGCTCACATTACAAAGAAGGCCATTTTAGCTAGAAGCATAACAATCTCATTGTATTAATCATTTTCTGTGTTTAAGCAATATGAGGATGTCTGCTTTCAGTGACAGAAATAAAATCCTTGAAGGGAACAGTCTGTGAAATAAACTCTGAAGGGACAGTGAGACTGCCTCTCTTTACTCCCCATGGCCTAATTAAATAGTGGAAAAGCCACCATAAAAGAAATTAAATTAAAAAAGACAGATTAGCAACAGGAAGGGTGTGGCAGCAACTGATGTCCGTGTGGTGCTCCATTTGCAAGTATCATGAAGAGGGGTTGTGCTAAGAAGCAAGGTAGGGAGTTGATGATCATGCAATTTTAAAAATGTTTTCACTTTTGGCAATGATAGGATTCTCTAGTCTGGTCTAGTATTTTCCTTTTGCAATCCTCTGCAGCAGTGTAACACCAAGAGAAAGCAAGCCATGCATTCCCAGGTGTGCTATTCTGCTGGTAACATTTCATTAATAGGAAGTATAAACAATTTATAATCAAGATTTTTAGGATGCATATGCATGCTTATACACATTTTCCCATATATAAGTATTAACATTGGACCCTGACCTTTGCTGGGTTATAGGATTTTATTTTTTGTCTTCAGTTGCTGAGGTTTGTACTGAGATGGTCTGTATTGACAAAAACAGTTCGGCCATTGCCTATCCGTTTGAAAATAAGAGAGGTTCAGCTGCTGTGATCTGTTGAACTCATAAATGATTGACTTTACTTGGGTAATAATATGTGTTTTTTCCTGGCTATGATTGATACAGCACAATATAGCTGGGAGAGTGTGAACTATCCAAGAACTACAATTACTCTGAAGGTAGGAAATGACTGTAGAATTGCTAAGACTGTTTTTTCTGGTGCAGTGTAATGTTCTGCATCTTCACACCTTTGCTGTTTGGTATAGTTTGTTTGTGCGTGGTTTATGTTTATCCTAACCCACTGCTAGTGTTGACACTGCTGGTGAAACAGCGTCAGTGGGAATCAGTGCCCAAGGTGTTCCTCTCTTTCAGTTAGAGCTCCTCCTTTTCCATTAGGAGTCCCTCCCCTGCAGAGCAAAACAGCTCATTCAGTAAGCTTTTCCTCTGCTCTTGTTCTATCTCAAAAGTCTGGGATCTGTTCTTCCCCTGAGGGTATTTTGTATCCAACAGAGTGTATGTAAGTCCAGGTCCAAGCAGTGTGCCTTAGTTTACTCTCTAAGCCAAGAGGAATACTACAGAGCTTTTTTATTTCCTCTCCAGAGCAATAATGTGTACAAATATTTTACCCAGGTTAACTCTTAAGTGCCCCTTTTGGCACTTAGAGGCACCTGTTTGGGAGTGAACCGTGAGGATGAGCCATAGCTCTATGAGGCACCACAAAACTTAGGACTCATTAGTCATTAAGGAAAGTTCCTAAACAAAATTAACAAAGAAACGCACCCAAATTTCTTGAGCTCCAGAAGATTACTCAGTCCCTAAGCTCAGACGCTGAGTTCTCAAGCTGGGAGTCAGCTGTCATCCCCCCGAACCTCCAGTCTCCTCTGTCAGTCACTGGATACTTCAACACACCCCAAGTTGGCCAGTGGAAATATCCATAGGAGCAGTCTGATGAACAGCTTTTCCTGCTCAATTTCTTCATTATTGCTTCAGGAAACATGGTAAAAATGTTTCCAAGTAGTTGCTGTACCTATAGGGGCTTGTTTTCAGAGAACAAAGACCCCAGAGCCAATGGCCATTGAGCCAATGCTCATGGGGAGGGACAATGGGCAAGAGGTTTCTTCGTTCCCTCATTCTGCCCCAATATTTTAGAAGGCAAAATTCTGTGTTGCTTTACACTCTCCAGTGTGTATCAAGCAAGGACAGTGCTTCACCCTATGTTATGTAAATATCAGATCACAACGGAGAAAATTGGGAAAAACTTCACCCTGACGCTTCCTGTGTAGGCCAGACAAATTACCTAAGCTCACAGAGGAAACAGGACACATTGTTTGAGGTATGGTATAGTGAAAAAATTCCCTTTATGTGCCTTTTGTCATCAGAATTTATGTCTCAGAGACAAGTCTTCCCAGAGACTTGCCTACAACGTTTAGCCTTGCACTACCTTGAGTAGCATTTGTCTTTCAGACAAACTCCAGCCAGTCAGGATTGAAAGCCACAGCACAGAATGGACTTCACAGTTTTAATTCTTAAGGTAGTAAATGTTAAAACAAAAACACTGGGTGGGTAGAATTATTTTCTCTTGTTTCTTTTAAACACAAAAATAATATAAGATATTTTATCAGTATGTTAGAGCCTGGATTACATTCACTATGTTTCTGAAAGCTACCATAACCTTTTACTGTTACTGTATACTGATTTTTTTCTGATATTGAATAAATGCAATTGGACAGAATTTCAGAATTTTGATGATTCTATGTACAGGTAAATACTAAGATTTGGAAAATGAGTAAAGGCTACTTGGTGATAATAAATGTAGAAAAATATATGAGTGAAAAAGCAGTTGCTTCTGAGTAGTGGTATATATGGCTGTATGCTCATTGCATTAATATCTATCACATGTAGGTTTATGTTAGGAAACATGATACCTGAGGTTTTATGCATGTGAGTTTTTTAGTGTTATGGTTGTGATTTCCATACATCCCAAAAGACAGGCTTATTTTGTATGTATTATGCTTTTCTGTGCTTTGTTATTGCCAGAAGCTTGAAATCAATACTGCTTTTTCTTTCTGATAATTAAAAGGATGGTTTATCTTTATATAGATCTTTAATTTTAATAAGCTAATAATTCTGATTTTAGCTACTATTATCTTAATAGCTAAGCCTTCTTAAATGTTTTTATCGTAATTCCTTTGGATAGTGTTGCCCTTTTTTCATCCTGCATGAATCCTTGCTCTATAGTGATGTCTGCTGGAAATGGCAAACTGGAATGTTCAAGGGCATATTTAAGCTTTTCAGTTCAGGGTTGCCTTTATCTTTTTACATGCGTGAAGTGTGGACTGTATAGAAGAGCAGCATCACATTTTCCCATTCCCTAACAGGTGCTCTTTCTGCACTGGACTTGGTAGGATTTGGGCTTTATCTTGTGGCAAGTAGATGCTTTTTGCCTTGCAACACATTCCAGCAGTGTAAATTTTGACACTTCTATCCTTGTCATAAAAGTTGATAGTTAGAAGTCATCAGATTCTGAGAAATAAGTATTTATGCTTTGTATCAGATCCATATTGAGGTGCTCATATTCAATTATGGCTTCTTACTGACAGTCTTGACACCAATATTTAAGTAATTATAGAGGAGTCAATGAAAGAAATTTATGCTTTTAATCTGATGTTCAGAATTAGGTAATATTTACTTTATATCTAAAAAAAGGTATAACATCCAGAATAGACACCAAACATTTTACATTAGAGCTAAAAAAGGAAAGTAATGAGCCCATTTTTAAGTGAATTCAAAAAGCAATCTGATTTTAGTTCTTGCAATGCAGAGCAAATAAAATAAAAACTATCGTACTTTATTTACTAACCGATGAATTGAATTGTCCCCCTTTTATTACAGATATAAAGCAAAGACTATGAAGAGGCAATCATTTTTGCAGCTATCAGACTTTCAGTAACATATCTCTTGTGGCTTAAATAACAGATAGTTTAAGTGTTTTTCCATTACCTTCGTGTAAATGAAAAATGCATAAAATATTTTAACAAGGCAAAGTAATCCAAGGAGATTGTTATTTTGTGTTACAAATTAGGTTATTTCTGTCATAAAATTAAAGGGAAAAAAAATCAACGCAAGGACATTTCAGCTTAATATCATTTACTAGAAGGAACATGTAACAGATTTAATGAGCTAGCAGGTCACCTGAATCCAGCTGTTTCCGACCAGCTTTATGAAACGGAGAATGCAGCTAACGGTAGGAGGTAAGCATTATTACAAGCTCTCAAGGAGTTACAAAATCGATTTCTGCTTGAATGAATTAATTTAGATTATCAATTTATAACCAGCTACACGAATCCCATCAACTCAACAATTCAGTGAATGATCAGGCTCAGCCCTTGCAAGAGCTTTACAATTAGAGAGCTCTGTAGTTATCTCCTGTCCTATGGTGTTGCTAACAAAGTTCCTTAGTTTGACAGAAAGAGAAGGAAAATGTTTGCTTAAGGACATTGCAGGAGTGAAGCACATCTTTGGTGAGGGAAAAGAGCAGCTATCAGAGAGCAGCTCTCTTCTTGTGTCTTTCCTTCCTAGAAATTCTTCCCAAGGTAACTGAAATTGAGTGGTTCTTTTTACTAGCAAAAAAACAAGACCAGTGCAGGGAAGAGACCAAACCATCTAATTTCAATCATGTACTTCTAAAGAAGAAAATAAAGGATAGGATGTGAAAACGAATGCTTATAACTATCACACACTCCAAGGGTTTATACCTGCAGTGCAATTAAAAATGCCTTGCCTTTTTGCTGGAATGCAGCAAGCTGGTTCCTCTTCCTCCTCATTCTAGTGCAGTTGTTAAAACCTGTGAAAAGAGAATATAAATTGCTGCTAGTCAGAATGTTACTGTTTTATTTTGCACGAGTGTTAAATGACTTCTCAGGATGCAAGTCATTGATGATTCAGACTGTTCATCTTTTAATCTTTGACTTTTCTCCTTCTTGTAATATTGCAAAAGAGTTATGAGTAAAAGGACATTTGCTGCGTGTCAGTTACTGCTGTCTCCTGAAGTATAAATATAAAATACAGTGGTTACTTTTCCTTGCCTGTTCAGTCAGTTTTGGCACCATCTTCCCTGTCTCAGAAGATAAGAGTGGTACAGTAAGTACAGCACTTTATTAGGAGCATATGATTTATCACAGGAACATTAAACTTAAATAAGTAATTATGTTTATAAATATCCTTTAACAGGAGCTGGGATTCTGGGTTTAGTAATACACGTCAGTGGTGAAGTATAAAAAAGTGATCAGCTGTTAGGTCATAATGCATTATTGTTGCCTGAAAATAATTTGAAATTATTACATTTTAGGGCTGAGTAAAATCAATAGGATTATATTGTTCTTCTTCTAAAAGGTGCATTTGCAGCGCAGTGTTCAAAGAGTAATAGGCATGATGGCTTCTCTTAGGGACTAAATGAGTTGCACCTACGTCATGAGGAAAGTATACCACTAAAAAGACCTCAGATTCCTGACAGCTTTAAACCACTAACAAAAATTGTTAAATAGCTCTGTTGCCCTTATGCTGTAAGAAAGTGGATGGTTTTTAAGTACTGGAAATGCATCTTCTGGACAAACTTGGATATTTTCACATGGGATACCAGTGCTTTTTTTTTTTTTTTTTTCCCTTGACTTGGCTGTAAACAGCCTTCTCTAAATTCTCTGTGGGCACACAAAAATTGAAGACAACAATGCAAACCTATTCTAGTGGAACAATTAAAAGCTATGAAAAATCCTTTTTTTGTAGTCTTTTCTGTAATGTTAGCTCTAATTTTACAACCAAATTATTGTCTTCTTCCTCATTATTTATTATTATTTTTACAAGGTTTTATGCTAGCTCTTATAGAAGTTGGTGACTGTGAGATGGTAGAATTTAATAGTCTCTGATTTCCTGGGACAGGCATTGTACAGTCCTGTAAGAAGTGGACCTGTAGTCCATCTATAGACCTCAACCTGAAAACTTTTCCAGGCTACACATGGGTTCTCAAGATCCATAAACTGACCCTGCAGTAGGTTAACTGAGTTAATGGGAATTGTCAGTCCATCAAGCAGTAGAGAAACTCATCTGGAATGCTCTTTTTTCCATGTGTACCAATCACAGCAGGTACCATACCTTTTGGAAAATAAGATTTTAAGCATATATGTCACTGATGAGAGTCAACCTGTAAATTTTCACATGTATGCCTAGTGCCTTACGCACTTTCCCAACCAGCTGCTCTAAAACCAAATAAGGTGGATGGGAAAATGCTGCCATTGGATGGACATTTGGGATATTTGCTGCTGGAGACACTGGGCTTTACAAACATAACTCTTTATTTCAGCATGTTTTGCTGTCCTGAATGCAATACTGGAAATAATGTAATCCTGGCAGCACTGTACCTCTGTCTTTGAATTTTCCACAGATTTCTGTGCTTCTGCCATCACACTCTTTCCAGTACCCAAGACAGCTCCTTGAAAGTTAATTCCAGTGTCAGTGTGATCTCCTCTACTATGATGGTTGAGTCGGAGGGGATAGCTAAATAAATCTCCCACTATGAGCTTTCATTGAGGAAATTCCTTCTCTCAGATTTGGATAGTTTATCTCAGTTTATCCCTGGAGCATGCTATCATTCATGGATGGACAGCTAAAATTTAACAGAATTCAGAGGTTCAGTGACTTCCCAAATGTCAGTCTTTCACATCCAGCAGCTATTGGGCTGAGATGAACCTGCATCTTTTCCTTTGAGGGTAGAACCTCTTGCCATGTGCCATGGGAATCTCCCTTTCTCCTTTAAGCCCATAATCATTTAGTAGATGAACTGCAGAGCAAATCCATCATGAAGTGGGATCTGTTGCACAGCCTAGAAACAGGGCCTTTTCTGATCTACGTGTTTGATCAAGTAGTTGTAGCTATCTGTTCAAGCATGGTGACCTAAGTTTTTAGATATGCTGCAACAATGCCACTTACTGCACTGTGGAGAGTTTTAACTAGAGAAAAATTTAAGTCTCTTTCCACTATTGCAAGGAAGGCCCAGACGGTGTTTCTCTCATGGTGTGCAAGTGGTTCCCATGGTGAGGTGTGCCTGGTGACAAGGCAGGAGTGTCTTGCAGGTGAGCAGCCTGTATCCCAAAAGCCCCGTGGGACACACGCTGGCTCTGGGGCCACTGTGGGTGTTTGTGCATCACGATCCTGGGAAGAGAAGGGCTGCACCAAGGTGCCTGAGCAGCTGCAGGCAGACATGGCTCAGAGGAGCCAGGTGGATTAGCAGAGACATTCCTGCAGAGCTGGTGACAGCAGGAGAGGCAAAAGGTGTATTCCATCATGGTGAGGGAAGGGTTGGTATCAAATAGGTTCAAAATATTAATGTCAAGTTCAGCCACATCTCAGTCTCGATACACTGAGATTATGTAGTGTTTGTGAAACAACCAGCAGGAAAACCAATATTGCTGAAATTATTTAATATGGCTAAACAAGGTGTAGGGCTGTGGCCTTCAGAAAGCTAAATGCTTTTTCCACAGTGTCCTTGGGCCCATTGGCAAAAATGATGGTATTTTCTTTAATACTTTTTATGTACTTTTGCAAACAAAACCGGTTGTACTTAAAAAAAACCTCTATTTCAGGAGTTTTATTTCCTTATTATCAAAGTTCATGAGATTTTCAACTAACTTTCTGGTCAGAAAGGATATTAATAGCCTTGTTGTGTGAGGATTTTCCTTAGCATAGTTTCAGAAAGGTGCAAACACATTCATCAGAAGTGATTATTTGCTTAATTATGCCAGAAAATGCTGGTAAGCTTTTGGATTTTCTAATTTAGTCCAGTGCAATTTTTTTCATTATTTTCATAACCCTAAATACAATCATCTATAATATTTCAAACATATGTTTCCATTTTATTTTTACGTTGGCAAAGCCTTTGATTGCAGTCCCCAGTGCTTACCTTAACTACACCTCATAGAGGCTGTAAATACAGCTCTCCTCAGCTGCATTGCAGCTAGAGACAGCGTCTGGCAGCAGCCTAGGATGGGCAAATGACCTCAAAATCCTGAGGGCCTATAGCAGCGGTGTTCCACATTATTGATAGTAGCAGAGATATTGACAGTCTGTGCTTGGAAGGAAAATAGGAGTTTGATATGACATATTGTGTGTCTCAGCAAGACTCATAAATAATTTTGACAAGTTTTTGTATGCATGGGAAAGTCCTTGATTCAGCCTCCCATAAAAATAAACTTCTATTATGGAATGTATTTGTCAAGTGGCTGTGTGATGGATGGAGCTGCGTTTACCCCTTGGCAGTTCGATGAGTTTTAGATGCACAGCTTACCAGAGAGGATTTACGGGCAGTACAGAAATAATTATTCAGTATGAAATACATAATTCCTGTACCTGGATTTTCATTTTTTATTATATTTTGTTTCTTTGCATTTCTGATCTTTAAAACAAAAGGCCTTACCATTTTACTTGGAGCTGTTGAATGCCTGTAGTTTTTTGTTTGGAGAAACTAATTCTTTTCCCAAACTTGGCTTGTATTTTGTCAGTTGAACATAAGCTTTTAGCAAATTAGGCGAAATCTGAATCTGAAAAGTTTTATTTTTACCAATAAAAACTCTCTTGAAAGGATTTCTTAAGCTTCTGGTGGGAAAAGATTAACAAATCATTAAAATTAGATTCTTATGATAGCTATTGCTTATATTGCTCTTATTGTCTTCTTTTCCTTTTTTTTCTTTTCTCTTTTTTTTCAAACCAAGTAGTATGCTCACATGAAGAGGTCACACTTTTCTGACATTGAACCCAGAGCACCTAGCAAATTTGTTCCATTGTTCCTTAAAGCTTCTCCCTCAACTCTTTCTCCTCTTTCTCCTCTTTTTTTTTTTCTCCACAATAGGCTTGCTTTTCTGTCAGGGCTGCCTTCATATCTCCTCTTACTTCTATCATTTCTGCCTGTTCATTGCTCACTCCTTTCACCTGTTCTGTTTTTACTCATTTGACTTTTTCTTTAGACTTTCTTTTTTTTTCCTATTCCTGTCTTCTTGATTGAATGTTCTTCCTGCTGTTAATAGTTTCTCCAGCCTTTCTCTTTTACTTTCTTCCTAATCCTCCAGTCCATTTCTTCTTAACTTTTTTCCTCTTTGTCCTCACCAGTATCTCACAGTCTAGCTTATTTTTACACAGTTATTTTATGACTTTCTTTACTTTTTTCAGTCCCTTCCCTCTCTTACTTACCACTCCAAACAGTCATATTTCTTCCCAGTTTGCGACTTCTGACCACAACCTTCTGACAGATACCACTTGTTCTGTCTTCCTAAAATGTCTTCCCTGTTTGAAACTTCCCAAAGTTGCGAACATGGCACTTTTTTAGTTTTTATAGGACTATCCAGTTTTGGATAGTTCCCATACTCATGGTTGAGGAATCACACTGTCCTAACTTGCCAGGAAGAACTGTGTAGTCCTAAATGTGTTAACAAAGCTTACTATTGTAAAAGACTCAAAAGAATATTAATTTTTTAATCAGTAAATTGTAAAAAAAATTTAATTTTTTGTGGTACAGTATATCATGGATCAGGCTAAGAGAACCCACTCATCACAGGCAGAAATTATCGTGAACAGAGGATTTCTAAAGAAATAGCAAACTAGTTTTAAATGTAGAATATTTATTTTAAGACTTCTTGCCATTTACTATAGCTTGTAGATATGGCAAATTAGAATTCCTGTTCTTCATTTAAACACATTCTGAGATTTGTGTAGAGCAATTTGAATGTAAAAAATGTGCCTGCTCAAACAGTCTGTGGAAATAAGACAGCATGTTAATCCTTGCAACCAGCACCTGGATTCTAAAAACTGGTCACAGTTAGAGCTGTGTTTGCCTCATGCATACGGGCACCTGGCTGGGCTGCTCCCACACAGCTCACGTGCCCGGGTTAGAGCTGCCCTCCAAGCTGCCACTGACTCCAGGAGGGTCTGGTGTCCAGTGCCTCCTCTGGCCTGTCTGGCCCAGGTGGACCTTCCAAACAGCCTGCAGCATCTCAGGTACCACCAGTGGGCAGCTGAGCTGGTTCATTTCTGTTTGTTCACCTGCAAAATAACGGTACATATTGCTTCTAATATATTAGAATTTAGCTTAAGTTAGGAGCAGGGAAGCAGCAGCAACCTCGTTTGGGTTGTGTTAATAAAGCTTAGTAGAACAATTAAATAGCAGGTGCCTGCAAGCAGTTACATCCTCTGACTGTCTGCCATTCTCCCATACGTGCAATACCATGTGGGGCATCCTGTTACTTTGAGTCTTTACCTTCTACTGCAAATTGTCCACAACTAAGCCTACTTTCAGTATTTATTTCTAAATCCTATTTGTTAATGGACAGTATCTGCCCAGCAAAACTGAATTGCTACTGTCGCTGATCTAGGTAACACATGTAAACAGGAGGAAGGACTTGGTCTGCTACAGCTAATTATTCCACTGCAAAAATCTTCCAGAGGTGAAAGCCAGACAGTTGTGAATTAATTAGCACTCGTGGATTCGTATTTATGCTGTGTTATCCCACGTAGGTCAGGACATTCCATGCTCAAGAGCTGGGAGCTAGAGCTGTAAGTGTTCCTCATTTTCCTGCCACCTCTAATGGGAAGAACATCTACTGAGAGGAAGGGAAATTTGCTATCAGTTAGATTGAGACCATAAGTGTAGAATATCCTTTTTATTTAAAATGTCATCCCATAAGGGTGTTTTAAATATTTGCCAGGTTTATTGAGATATCATTGTTTGGCCATGATAGCTGAAAGTCTGTCTGTACTTCCATTACAAACTTCCTTAACAGGGCAGAATTCATGACCTAGCTATTGCAAGTATTTTTGGCCTAGATCTTACTTGTGAAATCCCCATCTAGGAGAAAAAATATATATAGAATGGTTTGGGTTTTTTTTTTTCTGCAACCAATTTCTCTGGAATCTGGAAAACTAATATTTTAATATTTTATAGTTGTACCTGTTTTTCTTTCTCTGAATGTCATGGAAAGAGGTGAAGGATGGGGGGACAGGTAACTGTAAATCTGTAAATGATTGTGTAAATGTGCACTTAAGGGTTGTTTTTTGCCTTATTTTTGGGAGTTTGAGGGACGAGCTGCTGTCTGTTAAGTCTTTATGAATGTCTTTTATGAATGTCCCTTCCTTCTTCCCCAAACCTGCTGCTTTATTCACAAATTCTTTTAACAAAATTTTATTAATCTTTCTCCTAGAGCTCTGTATTAGCAGTGTTGTATTAACATGAAGCTTTCTAATAAGTATCAAGCAATTTCTCAATGTGCAGTTCTGTGTCAGAGGTTTCTATTACTGATATCTTCAGGCAACTTCATTTCAATCCATGTTGTGCTTCAAGGATCTGTCGAAGTGCACTTCAATGCATCTGAAAACATCCTCAAAATAGAACAACATGGATTGAAATGGAGGGGCCTGGAAGCAAACCAGAGGGGACAATAACAGCTTAGTAAAAGTCTTATTTTTCTCTAGTCTCGCTTTTTTTTTTTATACCACCATTAAACATAGGAAGTTGAACAACAATTTAATATGGTGGCTTGCTGTAGCAGTGTGGCAATCTTCCTGGAAGAAATAGCATTCACAGGTCTGCAGCATAAACTGATGGTAGTTTCTGAACCTATATGGCTGTGCTCCTCTGGATTTCAAAGGGTGAAATTGGAAGTGCTCTTGCTGATTTTTAAGTCCCCTATCTGCATATAAAAAACCCAATTTTTTTTTATGCAGCAAAATTAGTGTTTGTTAGTGTATTGAATGGAGATGCAGGATGGGAGTTTCTCGGCAGTGTACCTGTTACAGACTAGCTTTCAGTTTTCATGAACTCCTTCTCTTACAAGGATATATAAAAGAATAAGAAGCTTATTTCTTTCTCTTTTTCCTGCGAAATGCAAGTTGAGTAGCAGTAATGGTTACTTCAAAAGAATCATTTTAAGTGATTTTCTATTAGAAAATAAAAGTTTTTAGAGGACAATAAATAAATATTCTTGTCATGAACTGAACAAAAAACAGTGGAATCTGTTTGTGTTATTAGACACAAATTAAAAATAGTATCTTTGAAAGTATGTGCATGGCATTTAATTTGACATTTATGGCCAAAATTCTGTGCATGAAGGTCCTGTTGCTCTGCTGGGTGGCTGCAGGTGCCCTCATAGACAGTTTTGTAGATAAAAGATGATCAGGGTTCAAACCTGGGATCATTCTGTAGTTATGGAGGCTGCATATTTCCGTAAACCTAAGGAGATAATTTGTGAATTTCAGAGGAAAAGTTCTGAAAATAAACTATTAGTGTAATTTATAACATGATATCTGGCTCAATTTGAAGAGAATTTGAAAGACAACCAGAGGGAACTGATAATGCAATCACCCCAGTGAGCCACCAATATCCAGTGATTTTAGTTATTTATCATGTATGTTTGTATAACAATTAATGTAACAGTTTCCATAACTTAAGGATGTAATGTGATCAGAGTAGCTGTTTTCACTTGTGACCAAAGATCAGGAGAAAAAGGGGAATGTACTATTTACTGATATGTACTCAAGAGAGATATGCTTTTTTTTTAGTAAGAACATCTGTTTAAAAGAGGCAGGAGAACAGGCTACTTATTAATGGAATAAAGTCCAATCAGGTATTAAAAAATTTTATTTAAAAACTTGTTAATATTTTATTACTTTTTCTGTATGTTTGGCCAGATATACCTAATGGAAAGTCCCTTTAGACTGTTTGGCTGTTCCAGTGGCATGGAGTTAAACAGTCCCTGAATGATGCTGGTGTGTAGGAGGGGCCCTCATTTTGGAGAGTACCCACATACTCTAACTTGTACTGTCTTTCAGTCAGTCTAGGAGCAAGGCAAAGGACACTTTCCTCCCCATTCATCAGGCTGCAACTCTAAATACTGCATTTTAAATTAAGGAAGTAGATCACTGATGCTTTATATTTTTCTATATTAAATATAGCAAAAGAACTGGAGAGAGTATGGCCTGCTTTGTTCATGAATATTTTCAAGTTGTGAGTGGAACTGAAGATGCTAATATCTTCAGTAGGTAAAAACTTAGAGCTTTTTTTTTTCAAATGTACCAAGGAAATCTGCTTCTAAGTAGTTGAAAATATGGTGTACTGAAATTTTCACTTCATGCCAAAAATTATGCCTTGGAGGTTTATTTTAAGTAGAGTAGGCTTTGCCAGGATCAACTGAATAGATTTACTAGTGGAGGTGGCTTGTGAGTGATTCCATACAGTGAAGTGTCTAACTGGAAGAAATAGAACCTAAATTAGGTACTAGTTTAGCCCTCTTCACTAGAGAAGAATTTAAAACCCATTTTCAGATCAGATGGGTGTTTGTTAGGTATTCATTTGGACATATAGATGTTTAGAAGTCCCTCTTTATTCAAGGTCAAATTTGGCTCTGTCAGCTGCAGTTTAGAGGTAAGAAAAGTCATGAAAAGTATTCAGTTGTTCATGACTAAGAGGGGAAAAAAATTAATTTTTTAAGACTGTGATTTTGTTATAAACCAGAACCTAAAGCCTGAGTGACAGTTCAAAAGATTTCAGTTTTATTGTTGTGTGAAGCTTGCCCCTAACCATCCCAAAATCAGAACATGGACTCCACAACCCAAATTTGCCTGAGGAGGTACAGTTTTGAATTGGTGGATTTCATTGCCTTCTGCATTTTTCCATTGTCCTTCAGCCAAGCTCAACAAGACCAAACTTGACTTTCTTAAAATCATGTCTGACGTAAAAATCTAGAAAATCACCACAAAAAAGAAAGAAGCTGACTCAAGAAACTTCATGTACCTTCTCTAGACATCAGACAAAAGAGAAGAAAAAAAACCTATAAAGTCATTCTTTGCCCTGAAGCTGAGTTTATTCAAGTATAATGCACTATCATGTTATCATTGTTAAACTTTGAAAAACAGGAATTGCAACAGTTGAAGTCATTCATTTTGCAACAAAAGCTTTGTGCTGTTGCTTCGGTCTATAGTTTTGTCATATGCATGTAAATTTTGGCTTACAAACTTCACATCCTTAAGGATTTTTTCCAGTTAAGCTATGGAGGTAAAGAAAAAATAATCAAAAATTACAGACAGGAGTTGTAGAATATTCTGAGTTGGAAGAGATCCACAAGGATCATCAAGTCTATCTCTTAAGTGAAATCAGCATGTATGAGATCTGAAGTGGATCAGAAATCAAGTCCTGAGGCATAGAACTGAGGAGAGTAAATGAATTTTAACAACTGTTCATACTGACTGTAAGATACCTTCTTCAAAGCCATGTTTCTTTAGGGTAGCTTTGAGCAGGCCGAACTATGAACTGCATTCAAACACTGAATTGAGTCTTAGTCATCCCAAGTTTCTCTCTTGACTTGAAAAGGACTAAATCTAAGTCAGAATATCACTGCGTGTGAATATCATGATTTCCCATTGTGAAAATTGTTTATTGATTAATGAAATGCAAAGTCTTCATTGCACAATCTTTTATTTTGGGTTTTTTTCCTCAGTTCTCACCTGTGGAGAGACATTAATATTTTGAACAGCTTTTTTTTCCTTTTTGTGCCATGATTTCTCCTATTTTATGCTTTTCAGAAAGCATGTGTTGTTTATTTTGTTGAGAGACAATGTGTTATAAAAGGATTACCTTGTTAATTGTTTTTTTCTAGTGCAGTTTTTAAAAATTCCAATGTTTAAATAGATGCTAATGTTTTTGTTTTGAAAGTCTCCATGTTTATTGCCACAATAAGGATATAAGTAATTTTAGAATCCTAATATTTTCTATCTGTGGAAAAATTTATTTTGTACATCTTTTTTTATACATTTCCCATGACTTGTTCTTCATTTTGTGTATTTTCTAATCTGTAGTAGTCCAAATTCCCTTTCAGTCCTATATTATAATGTATGAACATGATTACAGGTATTGTGTTACAGGAAGGGCATTCTTTTTGTAAGTGTCATGATAGTTATTACTGATATTTCAACAGCACAAAATTTTATAACATAAATTTTACTTCATAAAGGACTTTAGAACTTCATTAGTTTGGCTGTGGAGTCTACAGAGAGGTGAATTTCAGTCATTTAGCTCTGTTTTCTAATCTTCTTTACAGTCTCAAATGTGGGTGTATTTTTAACAGTACATAGTATATACATGCAAATCTCCAACATCCCGCTGCATCTGAATTACATTTTGATTTTAGTTTGGGTTTTTTTTATAATTATGGTTTTCTACTCTTTTGATTTCACGTGATGAAAATATAGCTGCCATAGATTTTAGCAGGGTTTCCAAAGAGCATCACCAGACAGGGGCCAGTCATGGAAAATCACAGACAGCATGAAGAAAAATTAGAAAATGAAAACAGGTTGTAACTGAAACCAGACTATCAAACTTCTTGACAAACAGACACTAGGTTATAGTATAGCAGTTTATTCAGGAGCCAGATGGCAAGAAAACCTTCTTAGGCTGTGTGATGGGACATACCTTCCCAAGCCAAACAAAATTATCCTGTAGAATGCAGTTTGGATAGTCAGGTTTCAGTCTTCTCTTAAGCTTTGTGTGAGCTTTATCTAACCTGCAAAGATACTATTCTTTTAAAGCAATTTTAAGAAAGAAAGGACGGGGCTACACAAAGGTAATCTGTTTTTAATCAGTTGTAGTGCTCTCAGACAGTGTCCTAGAAAAGCATGGATTTACAGATATCTCTGCTAGCTAAATAGAAGGTAATCACAAAAGAAGAAAGATGGAAAGAGCTTCAGAGAGTCCCTCAGATGCACTGGAGTTTCTGCATCCCATTTTTGGTTTGTTTCATTCCTTTTTTGACACTCCTCTCTGCAGTTCATCTTAGACTATAGCTGACGTGTTTCTCTTTTCCTTACTTCAGTTTCTCCTCACTGTACAGTGATTTTCATTGCTTGTGTCTATTTAATCTCTCCTTTCTCCACACTCTCTGTTTTTTCTCCTTACTCCTCATGATCATATAATATAGTGTGTAGTTAAATTGGTGTAAACTTAATTTAGAGCAAGTGAGGTGCACCTGTGTTCCAGGATTAGCTCTAGTGCACCTATATACAGTTCCCTGTAACTAGGTGAATTGAGATACAAACTTTCTGATCAAAACAAGACCATAGCTAGAGACCAATCCTTTGAGTATTTCCTTCTTCCCTTTTCCTTTCCCTCTCTCTTCAAAAGCAAGTCCAAAGAGGAAGTTGTACTAGTAGTTCGTATTTTATGCCTCACTGTGTGACTTTGTTCTTTGGGTACCAAAGGAAGTTGTTCTGTACATTATTAAACTGGTAGAATCTGGTTTTAATGTTGAACAACCCAAGAATTTCTTCCTTTACAAGAAGGTGTTTTTTTTTCTTATGCAACATTTTTTCCAAGTACACTAAATTGAAGTATAAACATTTATTAATTTTTGTTAATATTCTCAGTAGTTACTGAGAAAATTGCTAGACATAGTTTTGTATTTGATTGATTTTAGTTTAAGTTTCAAATATTTTAATGATTATTTGTTTGCCTATTCTAATATTAGGAGGTCAAACACAGCTGAAACAGTTATTTTCACCTCTTGCAAATAATTCTTTCCCTCTAAAATACATAAAATAAACTTGAGACTGATCCAGAATTCTGAATCTGAACCTCTTTAATTTCCAGGACTTGTAATTCATACCTACATTCAAATTTCACAAATGATATCTATTTCCATCAGAGAGTAAAGTCAGGAAGGAAAAAATACTCTTCTCTGATTGCATATTTCAGTGCCTATTCTGTATCTGTAACTAATCCTAGGTCAAAAGGTTTTGAACAATTTACGTGTGAACATGAACAGGAAAATATTGTTTCAGCACTCTACTAGACATTTATTCCAATGAGCTTTTCAATATGTAATAGGTTTTAAAAATATTGGAAATGGTTAGCTGGTAGTTCCAGCCACACACACTTCTTAAAATTCATTTCAATCCAGCTGGTAATCATGAGTTGAGTTTGGATTTGTTTTGGGACTTTGTTCTTCTGTTTTACCTATTGATGGAATGAGGAAAGGGGAGGTAACATGGCATAAGCAGTGACCACAGAGCACGTTGGTGTCAGAGTTAAGAATTACTCGAGCTGCTTTCTTTTGTCTCTTGCACCAAGCAGGGCTGCAAAGGTTTGGCATCATAACTGACGGAAGTGACTGCTTTTGCTTTTTTTGCCTATTTTTTTTTCTCAATCCAGATTGTAATTTAAGTATGTGGCATATAATAGTTGTTTTTTGTATTCACGTTCAGATTCATTGTGGTCTTTCAAATGGTATTTACATGAATCCGTGAAAGAGCAAAATATCATGGACTTTTAAAATAGAAATATTAGGCAATAAATAGTATAGCTGAAAAATCAATAATAAAATGTAGGTGGCTTTTACTGCTAATTTAATTAAGTCTGTATCATGTGTAAAATTGCATATAGACACATAGGTAGAGCTGCTTACCCATATTGAAATGTAACTCTCATATACCACTTGAAAACGAGCTGACATGAAACTTGCTATAAAAAATGAAATATTCTAAGATATCCAATATATCTGTGAATAAATGAGATGTGCAGAAATAAAAAGGGAAAAAACAACTTCAGGTTGTCTAAAGAATTACATGAAGATAATAGAGAGTTTTTGGTTTTTTTCCTTATTGATTATTCCCAGAACTTAAGGTTTCACAGTTAGATTGACAACTGAGTTATTTGCCCATACCTAGTGACTGACAACAGATAATGGAAAGGCTTTTACCATGATATAACAGCAGAGAATAATTTCTAATTTACTACTATAGTTCTCATCAAAAGTACCCCAGCAAAAACAGTAGATTTATCACTTCAATTACTGGAATTTCACATTTAGTTTAAAGAGACATGTTTCTATAATGTGACAGGCTTTACAGATTCTGAACTTCTTCAGACATTTCAGCTATCAGAGTAATCAGGAAAAGATATAAATGAAAGCAATTGTTTTAGTTTTATAACTTTCAGTGCTGTCTACTGGCAAGAAACGAAACAGGCCATAAACTGATGGTCTTTGCCAAGTCTATAAAAGGGATAAAAAAGACATTCCATATCAGTCTTTTCTACTTTTTTTAAACCGTCTAGTACTGGATGAGAATAAAGTTAAAATAGTATTCAATTAATATCCACAAATTAATTTTTATGTCTATATTTTTTAAACTAGCCACCTAGTGAAAGTAAAATGTTGTTTACCTCAAGATACGTAGAGTATATTTTTAATACATTTATTCATATCACTTCTGTCCAGCTTGCATGCCTCAAGCTATGAGACAGAACCAAAAGATGAAAAAAAAGACTAACATCAAAACCAGTCAACAGTCATAGGCTTCTTTACTCTAAAAAAAGGCCACGTGAATGATTTTAAAACTGATTTAAAATATCCTAATAGGTAGTGTTTTCTACTTTTGGGGAAGATGGGTTGTTCTCTACTTTTTTTGAGGAGCATATCTTTAATTTTTATAATTCACTCCCCACTTGGTTGCTTTCGGCTTGGGAAACAGGAAGTGCTACATGTAACTGGGGATGCTGGGGCATTTCTTAAGCCCAGATTAGAACACCCTCAGTGTGTCCCGACCTCATGTCAGGGAATATCTGGTCACAGATGTGCTCCCATGTGCCTCTTTTCTTTTGCTTTCCAGAGTGCCCTGATTTCTTAGACAAAGGCTACTTTTGCTTGTAAACTGATAGGGAATTCTGGATTCTTCCAAAAGTGGGTCCCCAGTCAGAGCACTGAGGAACAAAATTCTGGTGTGAGGGTTTGTGTCGTGGTGCCCTCCAATGAGTCAGGTTAAATGCAGTAAACAAATCTTGGTGGAGTACTGTGCTGTACTTTCCATTTTATGGCAAGATAAATCAGTGTGCAACAGGACACCTGATCTGACCCTAGGTTCACTTCAGGAGTTTTGGATCTGTCTCTAGAGAAATAGCCTTTATCCTAACATTGTGCTTATGCAAACAGGCATACCAGTTGTCCCTGAAATTTCCCTTTTGCAGACAACCCTTGGCAATCCCTCCCATTTCTCGTCAAATAAAAGGCATTGAAGGAGGCTTTTATGAAGGATCCCTACCAGAGAAAGTCGGCACATTTCCATGTGGGATTCCTAGTCCTTCTGCAAAGAGTCATTTCTCTCTTAAATACCATCTTACTCAGAGGTGTTCCTGCCTCCTCCTCTCAGATCAGAGAGCAGGAGGGTGGAACTGGGAATCAAAGGCTCGTGGCTTGAGTGCACGCTGCAGAAGACCCGCGCTGCTGTGCCAGATCAGGCATGCTCTGCTGTGTTACCCACACAAAGGTGCTGGAATAGCAAAGCACTGTAATAAAACCTCACCAAGTAGAGAAACCAGTAGGGATTTTCCCACAGCTGTTGCAGAATTCATAAATAAGTTCACACAATTATGATATTTGGTATAAATGAAATGCCATCGCACATGGTGCCTCTGATGGTCTGATGATTGCTAGGGTGCAGCTTGTATCACAGAGCATGCATTTACTGGAAAAGGGGAGATTATCTATTCTATCATATGTGAAAAGGATCTTATTTGGGATTTGCTGTAGTAGAGCAGTGTAGTAGTTAAGCCAGCTCTATAATTTTATTGCCTGTTATAGCTGAATTTTCAAGAAATGCTGGGATTTAGATCACAGAAAGGAAGTATCCAAGTGCTATATATGGTGTCAAATGTGCATAAGTGATTGAACACATCTGTTTATGAGGTACAATACTTGAGTGATAATGTTTATGAGGAGTTCTATTAGGGTGAATAACATAGCTGCTGGTTAAATGCCTGTTTGGATTGTTTTTATATCCACTTATTTAAAGTAAATCTAAATAGATTGGTCACATATTCCAGATTTGTTTGTTTGTTTGTTTCTTCACTCTTACAGAGGCCAGGGAAGAAGTTTTAATTAGTTCTGTGCCAATGAAGTTCTAACCTCTCAACCTTAAGATCAGAGTCAGGGACTGTAAAATCCCAAGATGGCAGCCCCAAATGAACCTGCAGCTCTTCACTGCTTTATGTAGATTCCTCCTTCCAAAACTGAAGGTAGCAGTCTTTTGGCACATGATTAGCATTTTATTTATAATATTCATAAAGTAGTATTTCAGGCAGCTTAGCAGCAGAAATACTAAGCCTAAGTTAAATTTAGGATAAGTGTTTTCTTAAGGATTTCTTTTTCAAATAATTTCATCTCACAGTCATGTGAAATGGCAGATGTTTGCAAATCTTGGTGTAAAATTGATTGAAATATTTTAAGAAAACTGAAATAATGTCAGTGGCAAAATTTATTTTACCAAGTGCAGATGTAAGACATCAAGTTCTCAGACTGATGGCAGAATTAACAAAAAACACCATCTGGTTCAATAATTATCTGAGAATACCCATATTCTTGGATTTGTTTTAATACCACTTAGTTCCCAGCTTTATTTTATCAGTGTTTGCACACCAATGAGACTAGATTGTGCAAAATGAAGACTACTTCCATCTGATCATTTTTAAAAAACAACGTGTTTTTGCATGAATAATGAATCTTTGAATTGTTACTAAACAAGCAAATTATTTGCGTATGTGTCACATCGGTTATCAAGTTTGCACATGTGACAGCTTCAACAGCCGTCACATAAAATGCATAGAGCTTGTAACCATATGTTTTTGCTTGACAAAAAGCTAAAACTCAAGATCAATTTTCAATATGGGATGCACAAATTAACACTTTAAAATGCTCCACAAATTTGGCAAAATACGCAGAAATAGCACGTTTCTAGATATTAACTGATATCTTTGGATTCGACCTTAAGGTATTCAATCATTTTGATTAAAAGACTGATTTCTCATAAAACCACAGTCTGTTGGAGGCGCAAAGCCAATGACATTTGAGCATTCATATATTTTCATAAACTTTGAACAATGTCAGTGAGACACCTCTTCAATCTTGGCCACACAACAGCAGGGTATTCAATCTTTCTTTAGCTTAAGACAGAAAATTTGAATATCAGCATAGGGTTATTAATGTGACAGTTCGCATAGTGTGTACCATGTTGATTCTTAAAAAGCAGATCTGTGGAATGTACACAGCACTCTGCTTTCTGCTCTTGCTCTTAAAAATCCAGCAGAAAGCCTTAAAATGCATTTGTACAGCTTGATCGTTACACTTTTTAGTAGTAAAACATGAAGAAAATTGACTACAGTTTTACACCTTGAAAGTTACTGGTATTATTTCTGTGATTATATCATCTGTTGTATTTAATATTAAAGATGTACAACAGATCTCATCATGTATTATTTAATTCTTTTTTGTTTGTAAAAAAATGGCATTAGCAAGTGACTAAGCAGCTATGCAGTTAAATATTTAGTTGCTCCACCTCCCCTTTTTTCTTGGCTGACTTAGTGTCTGTCAAAATTTATAGCATTCCAAAAAAATAAATAGACACCCCTCCCCATGCTTATTTCTTTAAATTCAGATTTTTGAGTAATGTAATGTTGTTCAATGTAAGCATGTCATTTTACATTACATCATGTTGTAGGTCAGATGCAATGTAACTTTTTATGATGCATTGTAAATGACAAAACATGCTGCAATATGTGATATATATTGGTACGTGCCCCTGATAACATCGCTTTTTCTTTAGAGTGTTGTCGCCTGAGCAGCTTGGGAGAAACCAGATGGGCTGTGAGGGGAAGATGAGCAATTCTGTCTTGCCCAAACTGCAAATGTGACAACACACTGTTAAGACAGGAGACAGCGAGGTGCATGTGTTAATATAATACAAGGCACCCACAGATGTCCCAAAGTTTTCATTTAAAAAGCCCTGTTAAACAAACAAAACGCAGAATCTCATCCTATTTCGGTGACAGTGGGAAGATCTGTTATTACTGTTGAGCGAGGTGGGGTGGAAGTCTGATTGGTGTTAGATCTGTGGTACGTGCCCGTAAATGCTTACTGCTCTTGTACAGGAAGAAACGAGGAATGTATCTTGCAATTCAGCGTTTCAGTTGCTTCACCAGTTCCAAATTTACTGTAATAATTTAATATTTCTATAAGATCATCTATCTCAAAGATGTTGAAATCTGTTGCAGTTTTCCATCACATCCAAAAGGCTTCCCTCTCCATTGAAAACCAGCCATTAGCTGAGGTGAAACACAGAGCAACATTATATGACTAATTGTATGACTATATTTCAGTTTAAACTGCAGGGGAAATTTAGGTAAGTGTTATGTACTTAAAAATACTGGAATTTTCCCAGGGCATTCTTACTTATAGAAAACGTGCTGCAGGAATCAACTGTAAGTGTCTCACTGCACAGCATTTCCACCTGTATGGTGCCCCATAGTGATAGCAACAAATGCAGTAAATAGTCAATATTCTTAATGACTTGAAATGTCCTTGTTAGGACATTAGGTGAATAAAAAGCTTTTTTTTCACAGTAGTGTGGCCACGTGTAAGCTGTTCAATTATGCTTTCACTGTCATTAGTTTAGTCTCCTTTTGTTTTTAGACTGTGAAGCCTTTCAGTGGATTGTTTCCCTTAGCTTCTGTGTTTGTACAGGGCCTGGCACAACAGCTCTAAGAACAATTACAACATAAAAATTGTACATAAGACACTACTAATACTGCTTAATTCCATCAAGGAGTGATGGAATAGTAGGACTAACACTTCATTGGTAACTCAGAAGCAAAAGCAGCATGAAGAGGCTCACCGCTAACTTTTCTGTGCAGTAGAGTCTATTTTAAACAAAGAATCCTTCCATCTCATCTCCACCAGTTTCCAAGCGTAGTGAGGATGCAATGTTAGACTGCAGAGCAATTTGTGGTGCTGATTCAGGTGGCATTACCTATCCATGTGTTTGGATGTGTGTGTATTTCTCAACTGATTATCTACTCTTCTCTTGTTGTGAGGTTGGATGGACTGATTTTTCACAAATGATAGAGTTGCACACAGGTACCTAAACTGAAAGTAGTTTATTTTTAGGTTACATCCAGAAGCCTTTAAAAAAGCAACACAGTGTCTTAGAAATTGTCTTTTGGGGAGTGTGGTTCTGTACCTTCGTTCACAAAAGTCAAATTTTGTTTACCATTTGGTTTTGGTCTTGTTCTGTATATTTGGAACACTTTGCTTCTTCTATACCTTCTCCTACCTATGTAGTCAGTCAAGTTGCTCACTGAAGTCTTTTTGACAGTTTTGTTTTCATTCTGTTTTTTTCAAAAGTAGAAAAGTGAAAGCATAGAAGGAAAAAACCGGGACAGTAGAAAATCATTTGACGTAATGGTTAAAAATGCCTTAACTCAAAGAAGGCTCTTGTTTTGTGGGTTTGGGGTCTTTATTGAAGCCTTCTGGCAGTGAAGGTTTTCTTTCTTCTCCCCAGTACTTGTAATGAGAATGTTGCTGTATAATGAAAGAATTTACAGGACAAAATCTTTCCTGTTTTAACACAGATACCATGTCACTGACTCTCTTCTACTTGTGCAGTTGTGATGAAAGCAATATGAATGGCTGAGCTGTTCCAAAAGGCAGTATTTTCATTCTGGGCAGAGAATAGCTGTGGGAAGACTAAGAGCTCCTTGATGCTTCTTCTTTTTCCACTAACTTTTCTTCCTTATTCAGCTGCAGCAGAAATTGGGTGGGAATTGATAATCCTTTAGGAATGTAGCTCTTGACACTTATCTGGTGGATGATAATTAATGCATTCCAAGAGGATTATCATAGTGGACTGTAGTTATAAAAGAGTGACATTCCATTTACGTGGAGTGAAACTTTAATATATGGCTGTCTCTACCACATATTTTTAGGAGAAATCTTCAACCTTTCAGCTCCAGACAATGTAGCTCTACCCAGTCCAGCTGTAATGAGCAACTGTAGGCACAGGCAGTTTCTACCAGTGTGTTAGCATGTCTTAAAAGCACAGAAAACCCCAAAATATTATTGTTAACACTGCATGTATGTAACTGTTTCTGAGATATTTAGGATTAAGCTTTTTTGTTTTGACTTCAAGAGGAGTAATGTTTGCAAAGATTTTGAAATACAGGATGAAGACTGAGTGCAATAGGATTAAGACAGTTCTTTGATTTTTGTAAGAAGCATTTTTTATGATAAACTTCACTGTATTATTGCAATAGAATGAAATTTTTGTTAACAAGTTGCTCAGAACTGAGATATCTTTAAAAACTTGCAAATTCCTGTATCCCTTCAATAATAAAATTTATATTATTTTTGTGATTTATGATAGTGCTTTTGGTCAAGCTTAGCTGGTCTACACTACTGTCTTTTGTGAGGAGCAAAGCAGACCATTTTCCTGAAATCAATGGGACTTGGGACTGACTTGCCCATGCCACCATTTTATGGGACAGGAGTCTGTCCTCCCACATGGATCATGGCAATGTTTTGGCTCAGTTGAAAGGGACAGTTTCCTTATGGTGTTGGTTACTGGGAGTGCTGAGTTTCCTGTAGGAAATTAGGAGCTGAATGAGTTTTGCATGTATTTAAAACACATTATATTGATGAGATTGATACCTATATATCACCACCTTTAGGTTCCAAGTGTTACAGAGCACAGTATGACAGCATCAAAAAGGCTATCACTGATTGTGTCATGCACTACTGTATAATCTAGGTGATTTTATAACATTAGAGCAGTAGCCTGCTAAGATTCAACCGCAGGAAAAATTGTCAATATACATTTGAGTATTCCTTTGCATTTGTTCTTTTATTCTCCAAAGTTAATCTTAGGGAGGAAGTGTTATTAGCCACCAGCCATTTGTCAGGATGGGCTTTGTTTTCGGTTTCACTGCACTGACTTCTGCGTTGCATTGCAGATGCTATATGGATGCTAACAGGCTCACTGCACTAATCTGTAGCAGCATTCCTCTCCCTCTCTCTCTCTCCAGCAAGAAAAACTCCTTTCTGATATTTCATTATTGTGTTTGGTTGGTTCAGTATTAGAGTTCATGGTCTGGTTTTGTGTTTAACTACCTTTTTGTTATGAACTACTGCCAATCTGCAAAAAAGAGTGGTTTTCAGTAAAAATATAAATCAAAGATGTCAGGCAATTCTCAGAACTACAAGAATTGTTTCGGAATCAAAGTATTCTGTAAGGTGCTCAAGTTGAGGTCATACTCCTCCAATACATCCTGACGCACAGTAAAGATTACATAAATGTTAAATAAGAATACTATCTCAAAAAATACATTTCCTTTATGTAGAAAACAAATTTGTGTCATAGAGTTCTAGATGTAGGAAATGGAAATAATTTATAGGGTCCTCTAGTCAAACCCACATGAGATACAAGATTACTTGAATAAAATAAGTTTTACAGTGCTCTGTCCCATCTTTGCTGTGAAAAGCAAAGACCCCTTTAAATTGAAATTTTAAATAGCTTCAAGAAGAAAGAAAACCTTAACATTTGTAAAATAATGTAAACTCAACATTTATAAGGATCAAAACCCTTTCTTAAATATATTGATGAAAAATACATGCTAACATTGGAATTGATGCAGGGAAGAAGCCGTATTTCAATTATTAAAAGCCCATTGGCTTAGTACCTTGCCAGGATCCTGGCTAGGCTGTCCAAAGGTATTGTGGCAATTAGGTGAGAAACAGAGCCAAAATTAGTACCATGAGCACAACAAATATGGGAGATATTTTCAAACTAAGAAGCATCCTGGAACAAATAAGTCAGTGAAAGCCTTGATCTCTTATTTTTCATGGCAATATTCTTCTCTCATTTTACTTTGTCTTGATTTATTTCTTGTCTATATTGTTATCTTCTTTGTACTTCTAAGAAAATGTCCATTTTATCTGGCCCCATTGAAGGCAGTGTGACAATTTGATGTTTCTTGGCCCCTCCCTTGTAAGAGGTGAGGGTTGCAGTCTGCTGGCTTTTCGACATCAGCAAAATAGTCGTAGGTGACTGAAGATTAATGTTATGAACATAGTGTGGTACCTGAACCTTACAAAATATTTCAGGTGAAAACTTGGTCTCATCATCACCTTAATGTCCCATTCTTTCCTCTTCCAAAAAGAAGTAAGCAAGAAGCATTCATATATATGCTACATCTGGCTTGATTTCTTTTTCTCTTTCCGTTTTTAAGTTCAAATGGTAGTAATGATTAATAACATAATGGCTCTGAGACATTTAATTCTTCTCTCAAAAAGGGAGCTAGTAAATTTATTCTTTCACAAAAGGACATCCGTTTTAAGTGTATAGGGAAAATGTATCAAAATATTAATTAGACTTTTCTTTTGTTTTGCTAGTTTGCATTAGACAGATGGAATTCTGATCTTTAACAGCATCATGACTCATGAAACTGCTTGTGTACTAAAATGCCATTATTAACACAACAGTAGTTTTCAGCAGTTGGTAATTATTGGCATAATTAAACATTTATCAAGAAACAAGTATTTATCATTCATTAAACTTTCATTAAAAATCCATCTTAGCACAAGCTAGATTAGCCAATGATTTTCAAGTGATAACTTCTTAACTTCTGGCAGGAACATAGAGCATTTTGATGGCAAAGAAAGTCGTGCATAATGCAACCTTTCAGGTTTTGTAAACAGTTATAGCATTTCAGAATTAGGAGTGCTATTTTTAAGCATTCTATAAGACTCAGACAAGAAAGTACTTGGCTATTTTCTGTAGGGTTTACCAAGTTTGGCACTTCTTAACAGTCTATTTGGGAAAAGAAGATGCCTTTGGCCGTGAAAAGCCAGTGCTAAGTTTGCTTTATAACTGCATTTACATGACTTAAATTCCCTCAAAGCCTCATATGTTTACATATATTAGAACATTGAAATTTATTTTTGTTAGTGGATCATCGCATAAAATCTGCCTTATAGTTTTTCAAATGGAGGGTATCTCATACTAGATGTTTGTAATTGGGAAATCTTGAAGAGATGTCTGGTCCTGATACAGTATTTTCCAACATTTCAATACTTCTTGTCACTGAAGAAGAAAATAAGCATATTTTCTTATTTAAGAGAAAGAGACCCATTACATCTCTGAAAGGTTTTGGTTTTATTTTGCAGAGTGAAGTATGAGACATTATGCCTAGTCTGCTCAGTTTTGATCAATTTTTTGAGATGGCAGATTGATTATTTTTTGGCATGTTTGGGTATGAATAAAGGTAAAGTAATTTGTGTGAATTTCAACGTGCAGAAAAATAAGATTAGTCAATGCCCTGTAGTTCCCTCTCATTCCAGTTTTCTTACTTAACTCCTTTCTAAGTCTTTTCTCCTTGGTTATTTATTTTCCTTGGTTCTCATCTGCCATTTCCACTAACCCTGATTATTGCAGAAGCACTGGCTTACTTAATCTTACAGCCACCGATTGGCTATCTTACCTTCCAGCCCTTTGTTTCCTCTCTTGCTTATAGGTACGTGAGGATGTATTACTTAACCCCTCCTACACAGCCACTGTTTTGCAAGAGGTACCAATTTGGCAAGGTTAGTGTAAGTTAAAAACACTGTAATGTGATTGTCTAGATTGTGGTGGAGAAAAAGCAATATTTAGTGAGCAAGACTGTCTCAGAAAGCTCCTTCACATACATACAAGAGCTTCACATCTTAGCCCATATTCAGCAACTTTGTGTTTTCTCTTGGGCAAAAAATTTACTGTATCAGTGCTTTTATGTCACAAGAATGAATTGAATTCGTACCCTTTAGTGCAAACAACAATAGACAGAGTGGTAACCTAGTGGAAAACAAATAGACGCCCCGTCCCTTTTGGGGATTCAGAGAGGTTCAGAAAGATGGAGCTGACGGTAGAGAGGTGGCAGATAAAAACAGGCTGAAGCAGGAAAGAATCCTGCGGTCATTTATTACCATGCCATCTTCATAGTGTTTGCTGAACCAAGGTGCAGAGTAATGATTCAGACAAATGATGTTAATAATAATAGCTGGCCCTTTGGCAAAAATGGAATACCTAGTATTGCAGCATGAGACCTAATCAGATTCTCCAAAAGTTGCTTCAGACCGATAGAATTTTTTGTCATCAGGTTTTCCATCAATAGATTCTCCCTGGATACTATATTTTTAAAGGAGGCAAAGTGATAAACAGTTTTTTTCCATGAGGGTAAAAACCCCAAATATTTTAAATATTCTGATAATGATTTTACAGATTAAAGCTAGTTTTAAAATACAATGTTATTTCTAGTTTATTTTTTCATTGATATCTACAAGATGCTTGTAGAAATCATGGGTTACTTGATCACATTTAGAAACTTTCTGGATTTCATTACTTTCCTTTTTTTCCATGTAATCAACACAGAATTCACCTTACTTATTGTAAGTGAATAATAGCGTGTACGTTTTACAGTAGTTTTTGTTGTACACATAGTATCACTGCTAAAAATTATCTCCATGTAAAGTCTGGCCATGGATTTTCAACAAGGGGAAGTTGCTGATCTGATGAACTGCTTTGATCTGTTCAGAATTTATGCATAAAAGAATATTTGCACCCAAAAAAGCTTACTAACCATTTTGTACTGTTCAGGTTTTGTTGTTCTTTTTAATAATACCTGCAGTTTTAGGTGTATAGGTTGCAATTATATTTATTAGCTGTTTTTCTGTTAACAACATAACCAACATCTGTTTTAATCTAAACATCATCAGACTTATTAATTAGGTACATTTTGGCATCAATTTATCACACATGCTTTGACACTTTTGATACTTGAAGTGTAAGCTATTATGTGTAATGAAAAAAAAAAGTATGATTTGGAGTACGTGTTATACATCATCTGTAGGGGACAATTATCTTGGCATGTGGGAGGTTAATGTACACACTCTAGATTCCTTTGCTTGATTTGCTGTTTTCTTCTTCATAACTCTAGGTAAACAGTTTGTGCTGCTATTTAATGCACAGGTTAAGTGTAGTTGCAGGCTATTATACATCATTAGAGTAAGTAATATTCAGCTGTGGAAGAAAGATGGAAGCTTTTCACTTGTAGCCACTTGGACATTTCATTTTTCATCTAGTATGCCACTGCAAAAATTAGTTGTGGCAGGCCTGATGTAATTTATAGCCTGGTACCCTGAAATTAAGCAATGAATCACACCATTTTGGCTGATTAGAGTTAATGCATTTTTCCCGATGACATATTTTGTAAAACAATGCAGTTTATTCTAAACTTTGCCTTATCCGACCTAGTAATTTCTCACGTCAACCTGTTCAATGGATTGTACCATGTACAGTGCATTCTATCACCAGATTTCTGTTGGTATTGTTTTGTAGTTATCTCCTAGCTTAAAGGGGCAGTCTTCCCTTTCTTCCCTAATTTTCTCACTCGAAAACATCAACTTTCCTCTCTCTCCATCCCTGACTCTCCATTCTCAAACCAGACAATTGAGAAGCAAAACACAGAGTAACACAATTCAATGCAGCTTGATTGAAAGTGGAGGGTGTAATGATCAAGTGAGTAGAGACCATTGGATTGTGCCTCAGGCCTTCACACTCTGAATCTGGTCAATAACAAATTTATTACTAATCAAATCCAATAAATACAAAACAGCATACATTTATTTTTATTTGGCACCCAGCTGGTCACAGAATAATAATAAAACAGGTAATCAGAGATACTGCCTTTCAGAACAAAATGATGTAGCCAATGCATGCTGCACTTAAAACTGCAGTATATCATAAGCAGATGGCCAGTCCCCAAGAAGCCTTGTGTTTGTCTGATTACCAGTGGGCATTGTGTCCCACTTGCCTGTGCAATATATTAATGGTTCCAGCTCTTGAGTTTGGAGAATTCTGTTTGCTGAGATACTTCATGATAGGGAGAGGTATCACTGCAGAACAGGATCTATAGGTATTAGTGTCAAGAAGAATAATGTCTTCCTTGCCCTTTTTCCTGGGTTATTGCATGGGGCATACAAAGACTGGAATGAGTTCTAAAGGTGTTTGGGGAAGGGAAGGAAATCAACAACATAACTGAGACATGTGAATTTTGCTGTTGCCAAAAATATTGTGTGACTGTTCTTTCCCTCCAAAGTGCTAACATGCACAAGAGCACAAGACATAATCATTGCAGGCATCTTATACCATGTAAGACCGACACAGACAAACAGTGCATATGTAATTTAAAGCTGACATTCAGTATCCAAGATTTTTTTTTTTTGTATTCACATATTTTTATATGTGTGTGCATGAAATGCAGCTAAAAATTCTCGTTGCTGCAATTTGTTATGCACATTATGAATTACAATGTGTATGCAAAGATGCAAACCGAATAAAATTATCGGGAGTATTTTACAGTACAAAGAGAGTAGCTACTCTCATTTGAAAATCAGATAGTGAAAAATTTCTTATTTCTTAGTTGATGGAGTCCCTATATTTTTGTCTGTGGAAACCAGCAAGAGTCTGTAACATGCAGGAGAAAAAGGCAGAACACCTGCAAGACTGCAGCCTACCTTGTTCACACCCAGGATAGGAGAAAATGATTTATTATCTGTCCCTTGAATTTCTCTGAGCATTCTGTCTAAACTTTAAAAGCAGATTACATTTGCGATTAAACCTTAACAAATGTTGTTTTAACTAGACTGCAATATATGTTATTGACAACAAGCTTTTTTCCCCCGAAAATAACATTGGTGCTTAGGCATGCAATTTACAAAAATGACAAGGAAGGGTGGTACTTTTCCCAAGGTGAATGTGAGTTGACTGATTAGCTGGTATTTTAACTTAGATTCTTGCAAATTACAGACATAAGAAACCCTGCAATTTATATGTACTTTAGAAGTGAAAGCTTTAATCCCATGATTCATGAAAGTAAAGTGGTAATAATTTAAGTACCATATTTTATTTATCCCTTAGAGTTGTCAGCTGATACCAGAAGTATTCTCACTATTTTTGGGTTGCTGCCTTTGGCCACCTAATTGCTTCTTAGGAAGTAAGAGGGAAATTGCTTATATAACTACATGGATTGTCTTTGGCAACGTCAAGCCAAGGCATCAATCAGTCCATCTGGGTAAAATCACAAGCTGACTCCGATATTGCTAAATATTTATACTGTCAAATACACACAGACATCCAGATGAAAAGAGGCATTCATTAGGAATGCTCCAGCTTGTCAGTTTAAAGATGTAGATTAGAGCAAAACCTCCCACTATGATACTGAGTGCTCAGGAAAAGTCTATATTTAGCCATTCTGAGCAATAAATATCATCATATTGCCTCATTTAGGTAAATAGAGAATGAATATTGTCAAGATGATCTAGAGATAATGTAAACAGATCCCTGTTCTGAGTCTGTGTTACTAGGGTAAATTCCAGGACATTGGTGTGCTGCTGATGCTTTTTGGTTTAACCCTATTTCTTAATCGCATTCTTATCCCCTTTACATTAACAGTAAGATTCCTTCTTTGCAGATCACAAGAGAAGGGGGGGAAGAAAAGAGATAAGGTGGGGTTTCTTTTTAAACAAAAGTTGATTTTAAATTCTAACTGAGCTGTTACATTAATTAGTAGTTTTGCTCTAATATTTTCTTGGCACTGGTGAAGACTGCTGCTGCTGCTGCTGTTGCTAGAAAATACTGATCTCTGTAGCAACGCTGAAGCTCATTCCAGACTTTAACATGGGAACTGACAAAGCCCATCAGTCAGCAGAACATCACAGCTCTGAGGTTAAGACAAGATTTCAAGAGCACACACAGTTAAGGCTCATGGTGGAATTTCTTTTATAGCACTTTCTCGGTGATAAAATGAGGCATATTGTAAGAATAAGCAATGAAAGATCAGTACTCTCATGAGAATTAAGTTACAGTCCAGCTTCAAAGTGGGTGGCTTGTCCTAACAAATTAAGAGAAAAATTTGTTCACTATACTATATACACAAAAAAGATAGCAGAAGGATTTTTTTTTTACCTTTTGGGGAAGGCAAGTGCCTCCCTCCATAGAATTAGCACCTTGGAAGTTACATGCAAGGAGAGTGGTGACTGACATCAAAGTTTTAGTTAATTGCACAAGATGATTTTTTAGATTAATAATTAACATCTCTCTTTATAACTAAATATCTGTAATTAATCAGCAAATCATAATGTGGAGCCTAATTAACTTCAAACTCAAATCTTAACAGAAAATCCATATTACTATCCAGCATCATTAATTACTTTAGTAATCAAAGTTATTCCCCATGGGATTTGACATAAAGCTTTGTAGGTTTATAAACTGAGTTATTATCAGAAAAAAAAAAGACAACAAAAAAACCACATTTCGAAAGGAGCTTCAAATAGCATTATAGATAACTAAGGTATTAGATAGGAAATTTAAATAAGTTTTTATTTTGTCTGTATTACATTATCAATAATCCACTCACTGAAGCTGGGTAAGTAACTAAAAGAGTGCAATTCCCGTCTTACCATGTGCATGCAGTTTTTTGTTAGTTTTTTTTTTTTTTTTTCCCTTTTGGGGTTACAGCAGTGATTTCTGTCAGAGGGTTCATTTGTCAGTGTCTTTTAAAAATAAGCTACACTTTCTGGTAGCATTTGCTGCGATGCTTTCCATGCTAGTTATCTGTTTAAGAAATGGATTAACAGCTGTTTATGCCCTGTTATGATTCACAAGAAAGTACCAAAAAAACCCAAGGAGGATTGAGCCATAAAATACAGAAATATCTTTAGCAGTTGATTAGTTAGTGTTCAGTGGAAAAAAAGGACAAAGTAGGGCTGTTATGCCAAAGAACCTTGGCCCAAACAAATCTTATTTTAATTAGCATGGTCATCACAACTGGGAAGATTTGGAATGTGTTCATGTTAATTTTTAATAAACAGGAAAGCCAATAGTACCATTACAGCACTCTGAAATCCCATAGCTGTTTTTCATTTAGAAAGTTAGGAGTTGAAATTGTGTCTAAAAATCCACATTTCAATTATTTTATCACCTAGTCTTGCAAGTGCACACATCTGATACTGTTCTTTTGTGTGGCAGCTGTAAAAATCGTAAGCAATTTTTACTGTCAAGAAAACTGAATAAATAGAGGCTGTTAACTTAGGCAGATATCTGAGGTTATTTGGTGGCAATCAAGAACTCACAGCACTTCAACTAATGGGTTATGATCAGAAACTGTTCCTAATAGCCAGCTAGACGGATCTGAATATGAAGATTTCTATAATTTTGTTGTCAGCTTGTGATGTACTCTAGTGCTAATTATTTGGAACAATTATGTTTTCCTAATAACAAAAGAAGAAGCAGTGAATTAAGCAGGCTTACCTTCAGATCTTTAGATAACAGTTTAAATGCACTTGCCATTAAGAAATAACATTTCTTTTTCCTGTATGGAACTCTAATTATTGAAGATGCTTGTCTTTTAAAATCTACTTCTACTTTTTTTAAGCATGTTCAATGTGTCAGTTTACACTGATGACTTCAGTAACTAGTATTTTCTCAGTCTTAGTTTTATGCCTGTACCTCCCATAGACTGCTTACTTCATTTGGTTATTCAAAAACCATAATTAGTGCAGTAATTAACATGTGGATCCTTCAAAGGAAGACTGTTAGAATCATGGGACGTCTCTCATCATTCTTGCTGATGTATAGATGATAAAAAGACTTGGTTGAGGTGACAACAGGATTTGTATTACTGCACATTATCTGAACTGCAGGGAAATTCAGACAGGACTGTGGTCCGTGGAGTCTTTCCTTCTGAAAAAAGTAATTATCCACACTGTTTCTATAATGTAACTAGGTGTTATCCTGCATTTGCAGCTGTCAAATCATTTGTTTTAAAACCATTTTTTATTCCTTATGAATACTTGAAAGTTTGAGGGTTTGCATGTTGTCTTTTAAGCAATTACAGAAGTGGGGTGCAGCAAGTGCAGCAACAAAAATAATAATAATAGTAATTTATATAAGCATAACAGATTCCTTCTTGACAGTTGATTTCAGAGATGTTTATGGTAATGTTAAGTTGATACCATCATAAGATTGCATTCATAAAGAATAGGCCAAATTTCATTTTTATTTATTTTCCCTGGAGAAAATATATTTGTTAGTTTAAGATTTCAGATAAGCTGAATCTGTTGTGTTTTCAAGCCATAGTAAATCAGTTGCTGATACGTGTGTCTCCGTATGGCTCATGTAAATGTATTCCAGTGTTTCTCTGAGATGCTTATAGCCAATGTTTTCAGCTTCAATATACAATGTTTTAAATAAGTGCATTAAGGAAATTCACATTCTTTCATTCAGCCTTTAACTTTCTGTAAGTAGTGGTCCTCTTTTTCACATTCAGTGACACATGCCAGAAAAATTCAGTATTTTACCCTACAGGCAGCCCATGGGACTGGGATGAAATGGCCTCTATACATAGGGTATGACTTTATTTGCTAAAGAGGTTATTTGAAAAAGCCCTTAGGGTACTGCTGCCCTTTTGTCCCTCAAACTAGTAGGGGGAAAAATATAAAAGGAACTACACAGTAATCCCTTGTAGACAGGTGACCTTAAGCCAATTCTATACTGTAAGGTTTGTTTCCATTTAAACTCAAAACAGACAAAGAGAAAGAGCAAAATGCGGGTTTTAATCTGTTGCAGAAATGTTGCCTTTTTTTTTCCTATAAATGTCTGTCAAATACAGACAACTTTCACTGCAAATTCATAAAACTGAGTATCATTCTGTATAATTTAATTTAACATTCTGTAGACAATATGCCCTATATTTTAGCAAAAAATGGCATCTGAGGATGTATGGAAATAAACCTACCTCTGTTAATTTCAGGTACCCTGTTCAGAATTTTATTTTCTTTACAACTGTTTGATTTCTGCAAGTACATACAAGCATAATTACGCAAACCTTCTGATTCCAGTCTTAACATTAAAAATCAGTCACCATCAGGATCCACTGGAAAAATCAGCAATCACTTTTGTTCTCTAAAGTTCTTTTTTCTTCTGTTCTTAGTGTTGGCCATTGATTGGCATTAACAGTGCTGTAGTCAAGCTAGATGTTATCACAGGGTTATGGTCCCACAGCAAGTGCATCATTTGGTGGTGGTGTATTTGGTGTTTAAACCTGAGTTCGGCCACAATAGTTTTCCAATGAATGAAGGCCACAATATTATTTTTTATATCATGCAGTCAGCTGTTACAAGATATGTACCATCCCAATGTGAAACTGCTTTTCTCTAGGCAGGCTTCAAAACACCATTATAAATTATGAACAGCAGCTCTGAACCCACCTCAGGATAGCCTCTCATAAGTCACAGGTGTGACATCACAGAGCACTGTAATTAATGGATGTTACGCCACTCCCTTGACTTATGAGTTTTTCAGAGGCTTTTAATTACTTTTGAGTTTAAGCCATTCTGGCAGAATTTTGAAGGAACTCGAGTGGCAGCCTCCTCTGAATGAAGCTGTTCTAGTACCATTTGGAAAATGACCCACTCTGGTGGCTGAAGGAAAATGTTTCAGCCGTTCTTCACGCCTGGTAGTCTGGAGGGAGGTTAAAGGAAACGGCTTCTGTCAAATGCTGCAGGCACTTAGTTACTGTGTTCCTTTTCTGCGTCGGGGGAGGAGCTGTGAAAATTGTGGTCAAATCCACATTTTATATCAAATAAAAGAGGGAAAAACATCTGAAAAGCCAAGAATGTCTTGAAGGGTTGTTGTGATGTCATCAATCTGATTTTGGGTATAGAGAAGCCATTGTTTCACGCGTAAGCGCAGACTTCACGGAACTGGTCGACAGAATGCCATTATTTTTCAGCATTTAAAACATTACTTTAGTTTCAGTGCCAAAATCCAATATCAGAAGAGCTTCACCCCTCATACACATACACACCAGAATGCACGTATCACAATATTAAGTTAACTCAGGTGTAAAGCTTTGTTCTCTAAACAGCTGAAGCTTCATGTCATTGTTTATGTGCACAAAACACACATATTTCTCCATATGTTGGCACCATATTGGCGTTATCACCATAGCATTCCCTCCTCTTCAGATGATCTTTTGTTATAACATTTGTTTTTGTGAGGCAAATAAAATATAGTAAATGTAAACCAATTATTTAACCAAATTACTTTGATCGTGGGAAACTGACAATTAGTGCTACAGCTTCTCAGCAGTGAAATCCACACAATAGAGCAGACTGTGATATTCTGTACTGCAGTGCAAATCGATGTAGTGCATTTATTTTGTGTAGCAAGCTGTGAGAGAGGAGGAGAGAAGTGCGGGAGACGAGTGAAGTCCGTCTTGATGAACTGTAATTCTGTATCTGTGCAGTGTTTTGTGCATTGTTTAGTTTTTCTGGGTTTGCTTGTTAATATATTGGGACAGCTCTTCACAGCAACCTTCATGACTATTGTCAACACCTAAAGCATATACACGGGGGTACAAGATGATCAGCTAATTAATCAAGGACTTAGAGACTTGCCAAACTACCATTTGTAATTTTGATTTCTGTAGATATTGATGACAGGTTAGTTTGGTTACCTATAACCACTATCCACTTTAACAGTCTTATCTTTTGCATATGAATTGGAGGAGAAGTATTAAAATCATATGCAGTGGTATACCCACAGGATCTGGGTTTATTCTCAAACCTTGAATGCATCAGCCCTTCCATGAAATAGCTGTGAGTTAGGAGAGCATTCTGGGCATTGTCATGCAAATGAGGCCACCAAACATACCACTTTGCTTCAAAATTGAAGCATTTGCTCTGCAATCACAAGTAGCTTTTAAAACTGGAGCAAGGTTTTCTGAGCTAAGTGGGCAACCTTATCCATCCTGTAAGGTCCACTCTCTAAAGTAAATACCCATACCTGAAGTCCTAATTCCACATCTGAGTGCTCAGATTGGCTCTTACCACATATCCATACATCTCTGTCACTGTTTAACCAGGCCAATCTCGTTCTGATGCAGATTAAGGTGGTCCTTTATCCTTGAGTATTGTCCTTCTCCCACAATCATACAACAAAAAAACCACCAGAAGATGCACGCAGCACTGAGAAGTTGAGGTTGATCTGGTATTCAGCAATTCTTAAAGCCAAGGTCTCATGACACATCACTTCTACCAGTAAAAAATTTAATTAATGCTACAGCATCTTCTCAGCAGCCCTCAAGAATTTAGCCAGTAGGTCACGAGGGAAAAACAAGTCCTCACCTGCCTCACAGTTCACAGAAAATACCTGTAATCAGAAACTATTTCAGTCTAGTTTGGGGACCAACTTCAGAAAAAGTAAGAAAATGTGACATATATTTTTCTCTCTCTGTAACAAAATGAGCACATCCCAAATGCTGATTTTGGCTGTGCTCATGAAAAGGGCTGTGGAAGAGCCACAGAGTTAAACATAGTGACTCAGGATTAGGTAGCCTTTAACCAGCATCCTGATGCACATTAGAAGCCAGAATGGAATTCAGAGCACTGGCATTAAATTATAAAGAATGAGCAGAAGCCAGATTTTTATTTTTGCATTAATCCAAAATTGTATCAGTTGCTTTGTGACTCAGTGGGAATTTCATCCATATCCTGAATGTGGACACAATTTTATTCCTAATCTCTGACCAGTATTGTTCCTCGTGCAGCTTACTGGAGGTAACAAAGCTGTAGGTGCAAATAATGGGTCCATCGTAGTAATGGAGGTACTTGATCTGCTGGCCAAGTAAGGATTTATAGAAGTTAATGGAAACAGTGAGTACTGGATAGCTGCAATGCTGGAACAGTCAGCATTCTCAAATCCCTTGTGGTCCAGTGTCAGTGCCATTGTCAGTGGGGTGCTGCATGATGCCTCAGAAATGGCTAATGGTTTCTTTACATGCAGATTTGGGTCTCAAATTCGAGGCATTCACATTTGAAAATGTTGATCTTAAGGATGTCACAGCATGTTAGACCTTTTCAGTCATGTATGTCCATCCTCAGGAACAGGAGCTCTCTTGGGGTGACTGGTTAAACTTATGGGGAGAGTTGCTTTCAAAGTTGGGTTTTCTGGTGTTTGCAGCACATTTAGATGGTACCTCAACTCTAGGGACCAAACTAACCTCAAACCATCCCAACATATAATTCTTTAAATATATGTGTTTAAATACTTAATGTTGGTGTGAATAGATTCATAAAAAAAAGAAAGGATGTTGAGAAAGAGCTGTTGCAGTTGCCCTTTTTTGTTGTTGTTGTTGTTGTTGTGCATTAGCTACATTATCTCCCAACCTGTTTTTGAGCAGTTACTTAAGTAAAACTTGGTGTTACATTTCTTTTTATTACAAATGCTATTTATACACAAATTGGAGCAGATCATGATGCAGCAAAGAACTTTTTATACTGCATAGCTTGTGCAGCAAAATAGTGCTTTATCAGCATTACATGCCTCAGTGAAGAATGTTTTGCTGTTTTAAATCTCATCATTATGAGGAGAATTTATTATCTGGATACAAAGATTTTACTGGAAACTATTGAGCAAGGCTGTTGTCATTTAACTGAAAATGAAATTATGTTCATGATAATTAGACAAGGGGGATTAATGAAAAACCCACACTATATATACTGTTTACATACAACCCCAGAGATCTACTTTATCAGTTAGAACATAGTTGCATTCGTTTTTGCTTCCTTGCCGTGGGACAATCCCAGAAATTATGGGCAATCCTTTGCCCTTCTGCCCTTAAACTCCTTGTCTACAAACATGATGGTTGAAGTTTCATGGAAATGAAGCACATGGTGTGACAGGCCCATCTGTGCCAGCTTTATGAAACAAAAGTGCCCAGTATGATCATCCTTGCCTTTTGTTCCACATGATGCTGCTCAGGCCACGGGCTTGTGAACGCTGCCGGTAGAGTCTGCAAACCTCGATTTGTCTGACTGCTTCCTCTCCTGTGCTGCCGGTTCTCAGTTGTGCTGCAAGCTTCCCTGCCCCCACGATTTCCTCCCTTTACCCAGCCCTTTTCCCTGGATGAATCTGAGGTAGAACCTCCTAGCAATTTTCCAAGGTTCTGGGCTCAAAGACTAAACTAATTTATTTTTGAATTGCAGATCAAACATAAACTGCAAAGAAGCATTTAATCAGTTAGGAGAAGCAAGGGTATGGCTTGTTTAAGTCCCAGAATCCATAAACCTGTAATGATTTTATTATATTGGTGTCAGTTTTCATTATTTTCATAAATGGGTGTTCCCTGCTTAATGCACAATATTTGCATCTGATGAACCAACGAGTTTAAACATGGTTTGTTTTAATGCTTTGTGAATTTGCATTCAAATTCATCAGAAGTAATTCTATTTGAAATCACACAGGGCTAAACACAGTGGTTGTAAATCCATTTGAATTGAGATGCCAGAATCAGCCCATTAATCTACAAATCTGCAATACAATTTTTCTATGGTTGGTGGGCTTCTGTTCTGTTTTTTTCGTGATGAGGCAGTGGGGATACCAAGTGCATGTGTGGGAGAGGGGGAAGTGTTTGAGGAGGTTGTGATAAATTGACCAAGTGGGGGTGGGTATATCTTTGTTATGGAAGCCAGCCTGTGAAAGGAGCATATGAAAGGCCAGAGACCATGGTTTGAGCATGTCTGTCACTGCCACTTGAGGTAGTTGCACGAGGAGAGAGCAAGACTCTCAAATAAGCAGATTCCCTAATATTTAGGATGATAGAGATTTGCATCAGCACCTTCCATTTGGTATTCAGAGTGTCAGAGTTCACCTAGAGCTTGAAGCAGTGCTATAGCCTGCATTTAGTATTTTAAGTCCTCTTGCCAAACACTCTTACCTTGGATTTTTCTGTGGTTTGTTGTTAAAAAGGGAATGAACGAATAAATGCAGCAAAGTTCACCTGCAACAGAAACAGGCTCTACTGTAGGGTTGTACTATAGCTAACAGTGCTTCATTTCTTGAAAGCTATAGAAGAAATCTGTATTTCTTTCAGAGAAACTGAAGAATTGGTTTTATTTCTGTGTTCTTAAATAGACTGAGATGTCTGAAATTGAGATGTTTGTTTAAGCTAATAGCTACCAGATTTGAAGGTTAATACGTCGTCTGAAAGTGCAAAAGAATGTATGTATGGGAGGGATTACTGTCTAAGAAAAAAGGTTTATCAACAACATTTTCCACACTACACATACTTCTGAAGTATAATAATGAGGTTTTGGAGAAAAATATTTAAAGAAAGTAAATAATACATGTTAAAAATACAAAAATTCTTAGTTATCCATAATGTACATTAGCCTTTTTAGAGGATTGTATTTGTTCATATATTTGAGTAGGTGATAATTCAAAATGGAATTCAGCTTATACTTTTGAAAATGTTCATGTAATTATTTTACTTAGTTATAATCAAGCTGAATTCAGCTTGAGAGATATGTGTTTGGCCAAGAGTAAAAGTGATTTTTAGCAAAGTTTATGTCTGCCTTCCTCAGAGAACTAACAGTCCTGGTTTGGCTCTCGTGTAGCTGGAGTTCAAGAATCTGTCCCTGTTTTCAATGGCTTGGACTGGAACTAACAGGGTCCAGCTTAGAAAAGCATTTGGGCCTGTGCTTAGCATTAGGTCTACGCTTAATTTGGAAAAGTCTAACTACAGACCCCTTCTTCTGCACTTGCAAGAATTGCGATGAGCAGGAAGTCTGCCATCTGACATCTGTGAAATGAGCTGGTAGACTTGAGTCTTTTTCATAATGAACCAGTTTCCATCTCATAAAATTCTGTAATTGCAGATGGTATCAGTGGACACCTATGACAATCTCAGCAGAGATTGCAGCCCGGCATTCCTCATTATAGGATACATGGACACTGAACTCCACTCTGCTCATGAACGTGGGCTTGAGTCATTGACAGGGCATTATCAGGAAAATTGCGATGATGTGACTGGAGCTTCACAGTGGGTAAATGGAGTACCTCAACTCTTGGAGTTGACAATAGGCTCTCCTAAGAAATGATAATGCAGTGATTAAGACGTAAAACTGGGACTCAGCACACCTAGGAATTCTTGTGTGACCCTGGCAACACACTTCTTGCTGTTTTTCACTTCTCTGCCTGAAAAGTTAGTATAATGCTTTTTCCATTTTTATGGTGTTATTTAGTGATAAATATGTTACCATTGTGAGCAATTCACGAGATACAGTTTTAGATAGATGCCATTAGATTTTAAGTCTGTTCTGTTCAGTTTACATTTGCATGTTCTTGTTCCTAGCAGTGACTGCTTTCCTACTAGTGGAAGGCCAATTTTATTTCAATTAATTCTGCATTGAGGAAATCAGCTTTATGCAAAGATACCTAAAATCTTTCATAAAATTCACTCTATTGTGAAAGTTGCCCTAGAAAAAAAATAACATGTGAAAGAAGAAAAACATTCATTTCAGACTTCTTTTAGCTTGTTCTTTTAGGCACTGATATAATTTTTGTTCTGTCTATATACATTTTCATATGTGCATTTTCCTTTTATAAAGAAAACAATATAATTCAAATATCTTTAGAATCTTTTTATTTCAGTAGAAGCACTTGAATAATGTTTTAAGGGTACTTGGAGACACAGTGAAAGAAATGGTGAACCTCGGTGGGTTTTGGAGCACTGCAACATATCCCAAAAGTTATAGCTACAGAATCTGTAAGCCCTACCTCTGATTTGCAGCAGCTGTTTCAACCTGTGATGCCATGGGCTGCTCTGAAGCTCTGTAATCTGCACATATTTTCAATAACAAACCACAATGAGTCTGGTGATTGGTCTGTTCCATGCCAGAAGTTAGAACACTGAGCTCACTAAACTACAGTAGCTAGAAAAAGAGTTTTTTAAAAGATACCTGAAATAACCTTTTAACGAAAGCATCAGTAGGAGCTGTTGGTTTCTTAGTGGTTTTGAAAATCACATCTACCAGGTATCTCTCTCCAGGCTTCTGGGGTTGGTTTTGTGTATGGGTTTCTTTTGTTGTTTTTTTTTGGTGGGGCTGTTATCTGGTCTCTGTTTTGTCACATATCCCAAGATTTACTGCTTTTGTAGACATAATCAGGAATTCCTCTGAAATTTTGCCTACTGTAACAAAAAAATGTGAGCTAAGTTCTAGCAATAAAAAGTTCTTGGCTTCATTTGTACTGCTGCTGAGGATGCTATACCAGGTCCTAGGTATGATGGCATTCACAGCAGAATGATTCACAGGCATTCACTGCAGCGTGCATCATGCTACAAACAAGAACAATGGTGTCTTCAAACCACTTGACATCTTTTAGTTAGCATGGTTTTAAGCACTACTTGGCTTCAGCTGGAGACAGACATAGATAATAAATCTTTGGATAAGTGCTTTCACAATTAAGAACTAAGTAGCATTTTAAAATATTTTAGATAGATATGATCATTATTTAATTTTAATATATTCCCTCTTTTCCTAGTGTAAGTTGTGTCTCAGGAAGGAAAACAATTAAAAGAGTTAATGAGATGACAGAGTGGAAGGCATTGTTAACATGTCCATATTTGACTAGGATTCATGCTTCATATCATTGACAGTCACAGCAGGTTCTTTGGGTGTTGAGACTCAAGACACCACAGTCCTGAGTGAACTTTGGTTCAAAATGGAGATGTTAACAAAAGTTATCTAAGTAGTTCCTGCAGAATTCCATACTGCTTTTCACTGAATTGTTCTGGATTTGTATGGATTTGCAGTATAAATGGTGATGAGCTGGGTTATGTCATACTCTTAACTACTGTACAGTCTATTTATTCCATCTGGGAGCTTTATCACCCTGGCACCTGAAAGTGGATGGAGTGGCTGAATTGACTTTCCATTCCTCACTATGTCTAATCATCTTCCTGGAGTATGATGTGAGCATTCTAGTCTTTCATCAAAATAAGATTATGCTTATATAATGGGGGCAAAAATTTACCTCCCTCTCCAGAATTTGCAGATTATGTAGCCAGAATATCTGCACTTAAGCCATCAATATTTCCATTCAAGTCAGACTTCTAATAGTTCTTGTTTCACTGTTTTGAATATTCTTTAGTCAAGATCTCTGTCCTTGAAAGATCAAGACATAATTTAGTTGTATCTTTACCAGAACAATGTGCAGCAGACTTTGAATGTGCAATTAAAAATTGCTTTGGCCTGTTTTCTTTTCCTGTTTTACATTTCATAAACTCACGTGTAATTTGATGAACACTGTCATTCTTTAAATTTCTTCAGCATTACAATTCTCAAGGGACTTGTCTCTCATTGAATATAATTTTTTCATATTTACTTTCTCCACAAGTGCTAGTATGTTGTAGCATAAGTGCAATCTTACATTCTTATTTTCTTATTTACTTATATTGCATCCTGGTTTTCTTTGTATTGATAGTGCTTCCAGTTTGGTATTAGCTCCATGTACTCTCTAAAAGCTGTTGATTTCTACCTCTAGTTAACTAACAATTTAGGTAGTCTTGTCAACAGAGTACAGTGGTAATTATTCAGCTCTTGAATACACAACTTTGCAGCCAAGTGCAAACGACTTGGTAAGGAGGTTCTGAGTCCTTTGGGAGAACTGCAGTTCAGCAGTTCACTTTGCATTTGCCATGCAGCCCAGGCATATTGACCATCTTGCAGTTCCTGCAGTGACAGTGCTCAGCAACGGCCCAGAAAGCACCAGCTTTGGTGTCTTCTGTCTTTATCTACATCGTGCCTTGTGCTTTCTGACTCTGGAAGTGGAAGACAGTTCATTTAAGTGTTGCTCTATCAGTAATACTGAAAATACATTTCTGTCAGCAGAAGGGTCAATTACATGAACAGCTTTGAAGATATTCTAGAAATATGCTGCTTCCATCCTTCACCAGAGGTGAATCAGGAAAAGAAGATTTTGTCATGAACTTGACCCTTGAAAGTGGTAAAAAAGAGTTACCTATCCCTTCAGCCTCTATTTCCCATCGAACTTCCCAGAACCAGCTTCTTAGGTAATCCTAGCATTAATTAGTGCTAGGCCTGTGACACTCCGAGGTGAGAAATCAGCATGTTTTATGGCATTCATCATTTTGGGCATAGTAGCCCTTGATGCTGTCGAGTGCCTCAGGAGGAGTGAGGGGCAGCAAAGGGGAGGCCTGTGCATTGCAACTGTCCCACCTATAACCTGCCCTATTCCTTCCTCCTCACATGTTGGCATTTTCCTTGTACTGAAACTGACTTTTGGGGTGGGAAATCTGATGTCAGAAGTTTGGGAACTGCCTTCACAATTAATTCACCTTCATCCTCAGCCAGGTACCACTGTGGAGACAGCTGTACTCATGGCTGATCCTGTGTTGTGGTTACACATGTAAGGCTGAAGCGTCTAATCATGTTGGGGTTTTTTCCAAAACACAGCTTGGCATGACCTACAGCTTTCAGACTAAATTATTGTTGTGCTCCTTTCCAGCTGTAGATCTATTGCGAAAATACACAAATATTATTTGCCACTGGCGTTACACTTGATGTTGTAAAAGCAAAGAAACAGATCTTTCTCCACTGAAAACCTGTAAAGTGAAAACTATAAAACCCTCTTCCCTTGTTTTCTTCTGAAACTGGTTGTAATGCTCTCTTCCTCTCACTGTGCCAGACTCTACAGCTTAACTTAATGTGTGTCACTCCTCCACTTTTCTTTCCTATATTCACAAGCAGGTGAGAGACTAAAAAAATATCAACCGTATGAGATAAAAAGCTGCAAAATTAAGTTGTGAAACTTGCCCTTTTTAGCAAAATCTCATATTGGGCCAGTATAGTTCCTTCCTTGTGGCAGTTTATTGCTTTTAATCATGTGAATCAGGGATCATTCCAATATGCTTTTTATGAAGTCCACAAAAGAGAGTATGCTCATCTCCTCCAATGTTTTGGACATTGAAACAGAATATTTTTTTTCCAGGTAAGATAATGCATTAATTGCTTCACTTAGTAGATGAGCATTAGCTCTTGATATAAGCCATCCTGTAGACTCCTGACACTTTGCATGCTGAGCAGTCTTGTCCTTGAAGTTACTGTAGTGCACAACGATCAGAACTTACCGCTGATGTTCTGTTAGCATTTACCAGCAGTGTCTTGGCAGAGGGTGACCTCCAGTACTGTCTCTAAACATTTTCAATTTACAGACTCAAGAATTTTTGCTGCCTTTGCCTCTCATTCTTTTGAGGAGGTCAGCCCTTTATGAATTCGCCACAAGAAAGAAGTTCAAAATACCCTATATACTTAAACATCTTAATAAGAATATAGCTGCAATGAACACACAACATGCAATTCTTTTTAATATTTATAGAAGAAATTCGTGTTGTTTTAAGTGTACACAAGCAGCTGCTGTCATTTGGTTATGAGCAGATGTTAGACCTCCGAAAGCTTCGCTGATAATTAAAATACTAACAGTTAGTGTTTTACCCCAGCTGCAGGTTCTGTTTACTGTAAATTTGATTTTAATGGTGCCTCTGTGCAGTTATTGAATAGAGGTTTGTTTTCTACTATACATGCAAAAGTGTCTACAATGAAGACAAATGGTTATTTCCCATAATTTACTCTGGAAAGATATGAATATAGCTGTAACGTAGTTGAGTTTATAAATGAAATACAGATATGACTATCACATTTGAAATGGTAGTTTCTGTTGTCTTAACTAACAAAAAGAACTAGGGAAACTTACTATTTGTAGTTATTCCCAAGCATTCCTCCTAAAAGCTGTGCTTTTTAAATGTGTTGAGACGTGCCCTCAAGGAAAGAACAGGTGCTTCTTTTTACTGAAAGACTGCATAAATCAGAATAGATAAATACAGAGAATCATGATACTCACAGTTGATAGGTTTGCCGAAGAATATAATTTATGCTTGATCATTTAAGAACATGATGTTTTATTTTAGGTATCCTTTACAAGTGTCTGTTCTCTTTAGTGCATATATGTACATGAAACGTTAGAGAAGGCCAGCCATTTTCAGAATTGTTAATCCCAAGGGCCTGATTATGCAAACACAATGCATAATGCAAGCAACCATGTTTAGTCCCTTTGAGACTATTGAGGCTAACTATGGCAGTAAGCAGTACATTTGATAAATAAATGTTTATAAAACCAGGATCTGAATGTATATATTCTTGAAAAACAAAAACTTTTCCTGATATAACAATGACAAAAGGGTTTTTTTCCTTTTTTTGACAAAGCCATTAGCGTCTGGGACTAGACCTATTTCAGAAATCCAGATCATTTTCCCTATGAGCAGAGCTTGGGGAGTTTTCCTCTGATTTTTCTCATATTAGTGTATTTTTTTTCGTATTGTATTATAAGTTCTGCTTGCCTCAGAAACAGAAATCTGTGGTTTCACCAATCACAATCAGAATCCCTTCAAACTGGGATTCAGATTTAGAAGTGCTAAAAATGCACTTTCCTTTTGCACTGCAGGGGATAAAACAGAAAGAGTGCATCCAAGTATCATCAATGTCAGTTGTTCCCAAACTGAGGGCCAGAGTAGTCTTTGAAGCTGGACTGCCAAGAAATGTCCAGACTGGCTATCCTCATCTCAAGCTGCTAAATTGCACTGGAAGAGATAGCTGAAATACTCCAGGTACATTCCTGATGCTGCTTGCCCGTGTAGGTAATTGCTGCATGTGCCACAGAGGGGTTTTTGCTCACACATCAGAGTTGAGAAGAGCAACCTGCATGGTGACAGACAGGTAAAGACAAAAGTGCTTTCCAAGAAAACCAGTTACTCTGCAGGTTAGGCAGCTGTAAATTCTGCATATTAACATGGTGTATGTTTGCCACTATCAGTGGGAGTTTTGGTATGTATATTTTTTATTTGCTTTCCGTCTGTAACACTGGACTCTGTAGCATTCATTTTTACCTTGAGTGCAGGAAAAGAGAAACTGAAATTTTTCCTAGAGAAGGCCTTTTCCCAAAGGTTAATTAGACATTAAACGGAAACTAAACTAAACCAAACCAAACCAAACAAACTGCCTAAACACCCTAATTGAATGGCTTGGATTTTTAATTTGGTGATTGTCTTTTTCTTTTGTGCCTTTTTGTGGCTGTTGACATAGTTCTGTAGGATATGAAAGGTAAAAATAGCAAGCAGGAAATTTCAGTCTGTTTTTCAAAAGAAAAAATATTACAAGTGTACATTCTTTCACATTTTTAGAAAGGTAAAGGACATCTGCTGCGTTTTAAGATACCTGAAATGTTAAAACTTCATCCTTTATGCAAGCAGTTCTTAGAAGACCTTGAAGTTTCCAAACATGATTGATTGGTTAAGGACAAAACTATGAGCTAAGGCTGTTTTGAGTTTCAACATTGAAACTTAAAGTTATTAAGTATAAATAAATTATGAACATAATTTGGGACTTTTTTTTAAAATTTTTTTTTTTCAATAATAATATATAGGAAGAGGAAAAAATGAAGCCTTGCGGTATTGGTATCTCTTGAGATTTATATAATTTGTGTCAATGGTGGAATTTTTTTATGTCTCTTAGGGAGCTGATAAAGTCCCCTATAGGTATACTTATTTGTATTGCTTTACAAATATTTGCTGCCTTTGTGGACATAATAGTTGTAACAGGGCCATTTTGGGTTGCTGATTTATTTCACTTCTCGGTTCAACCCATCGTATTTTCTTTCCTTCAGCAGAAGACATGAATGAACCTTCACAACCTCTTATTTAGTAGCTTAACTAGCTGGTTTAAAAAATGCTGGCCCATTCTTTGCTTGCACATAAAAGCCTTGCAAATGATAAAGAGCAGTTTTTACTATGGTCAAGGAACAGAGATCTGAAAAATGTGTCTTATTATTATGGCCTCTGAAAATCAGGGCAATCCCAAATTATGCCACAGTTCCTAGACTGTACTTAATTAATTGAAGAAGAGATCGTTACAAAAATAATTGAAAGAAAGCAGAGCAGAAACTTGCAGCATGATCAAGGCATAAGTTATATTACTTTATGAATTTGAAAAGTGGACTTACGGTACCATTAAAATTATCATGCTGCCATGTAGACAATAACTTTTAAAATAAGAAAATCAGTTGCTTGTTCAAGTGATGTTAGACATAAGGTGGTTTTTTTTATTTCTTTTAAATTCCTTACAGGTTGTATTTAATTGAAGGAAAATATGTTTCTTTGCATTCACATTATTTAATATTTGTTACATTTTAACAGATGCGAAATGTTTGTGTCAATAAATAATATACCTAATCACCAAAGTATGAAAAATTAAGTGTTGCTGAATAGGGGACTATAAATCAGGCCTCCTAGAACTTCTACAGAGAAGGAAAAATAGCTGTTTTAAGCTGGCTGTGTAAATGCAGATCATTTCCGTCGTCCTAATAGATTATTTCATTTATGACTTACTGCTTTGTCCTAAAGGTGCTCCTTGTGAAGGATGTCCTCAGCCCAGGCTCACCACACACAGCCGCTTGCTACGAGTTTTGGGGCAGGATTAGAATTCTAAAGAGACTGCTGGCTGGGAGCAAGGTGGTGCTTTACATATAATATTAGCCCAGACTTTCCTCACGCATTACGCGTTCCTTTCTGAGACAAGTCTCCTTAATGCCATCTTTATCTGCTACACGATGCATGAAATCTACTTTCTGTTTTAGAACTGCAGCTGACCCCCGACCCCACGAGTGGCGCCACAATGTGACCTTTCTATTGTCATCAGCTTTCATTCTCCTGAAAATTCTATGAATTTTTATTACAAGTTTTTTTAAACCAAGCTGAGGCTTCAACAAATTACTTGACACAGATGAGATGAAGTTGTTGAAGTAGTGTTAGATAAGTTTTACAGCCAGCATGTGTGCTGCTGAACAGTACAAAGCCAGTGTCCTACAATGTCATACACCAGTAACTGCTGAGCCTACTATTGGATAAATACATCATTTTATGGAACATTGATTGTTCTATAAACCCAATGGAGTATTATGCTCTATGATCAAACCATTTAGATTGTGTGTAGAGCACAGAAAATGCCATATTCAGGATGGTACTAAAAGTGCCATTTGTGTATTTTATGGATGTCATTACGGGGGAAACTTCTCTCTGTAGGCCCTGTTTACTGCAAAATTTTTTAGTCTGTAATGACATTTTTCATTCACAACGTATGCCTTCAAGAGAGGGGGCCCTTGTTTTATTTGTTTCATTCGAGTTTACTGCACAAATCCTGTACATTTTAATTAAATGTAAGCTTAACAAAAGAATAAGGTATTTATTCTGTGGGGAACAAATGATGACAGTAACAAAAGAATAAAACAGACACACAAAAGGAAGTCAGGTATTGAGTAAGAGAGAGGGGAAAAGGTACTAAGCCCTATTTCTCGTTTCCCAGACACACATTAAACATCAAAGCATTTCTTTTAGCCTTATTTCAGGAGTTTGTGGTCTCAGAGAATTAAAATAACCTGCGAATATAGATTTAATGTCTAAAATATCCTGACATTTTCAAATAAAAAACTAACAGTCGCTCAGGACTCCAACTGATAAATAATGGCTCTGCTGAAATGACAGACTTCTTGGAAAGAAACCAATTCTCTGATCATTGCACCCCTAGATATGAAACACCTCCTTACAAATTGTCTGAATATGAGCTCTTGTATCATTATATTTTGTCATTTTAATGCCTATTTGTGTATCTTTTTAATTTGCAATGACATGCAATCAGCAACAAGTCCACTTTCCCCAATATTAATGTGGGCTTGTATTGCAGCTTGTGTTTGCCGTGTCAGCCGACACTTACCCCTTCTCTTTACCCGTTAACAGGGGGCGAGAGGCAGGCTGGATTTACTGGGACAACACAGTTTGTTGCTACGTACAGTCCAATAATGTGACATGTTCCTTAAATACATAAAAATTCCTACAAATGTTGTGTTGGATTCCAGTGCTTCATTATAGGAATAGCAGCTAAGCCACAAAATCTGTTGTTTTCTAAATATCTTCCCTACTTGGCTTTTCACTGTTAAAACAAAAGAAAACCAGTAAAATCTGCAATTCATATTTACCATGAAAAATCACTAAAATTGAAGTTGATGTTCCCAGTAAATTCTTGGTCATAGTCCAGTTAAAATTTAAAGTTACAGTAGATTCGCATTAGTTTAAATGACACTTGAACTTCTACACAGCTCAACATTAATTCATTATAGTTGAAATGGAAGAATCTTCAGTGGGTGAATCTTTTACAATCTGATTGAGGCTGTTACATTTTATAGGAGCCATTTTTCAAAGCAGTACTGACAGCACTCGAAGTTATTAAATTGCTGAATCAAAAGATGGACCTGCAATCGCATTTATGAACTGTGATGGAATAGCTGGGGTTGCACTGAGCTGAGGTTAAGATGTTGGTGTAGTTAAGCTTCATCACACCCCTTAGTGACAGCAGTATTTACCCATGTAGTTTACTTTAATGGTCAGGAAGTGGCTTAACTCACCTCTGGATTCAAATAGATTAAGTAAGCAGTCAGAATGGCATAATTATCAGTGCTGCGAGGGATTCACTGGATAGCTCTTCACCCAGGAGACTTCCCATTCAATTGCACAGTAAAGACTGGAGTTGCATAGATTCACAGGCACGGCATTTATTTGAGGAGATGAAAACGGTGATTTTCCTTTTTCTTTCCCTTCCCCAGACCAGCGCTTCTCCTCAATACACTGATGCTGCGTCCTGTACATAAATTATTGTGATCTTTGGAGAAAGATGTCATGATTTTAGTGAATGTGCATGTGAAAATTATGATTGTAGAGTTATTTTGATTTTGAAATCCAGTGGAAAATGCATGATTTGTGGAGTTATTTTGATTTTGTGCCACATCATTGCCAGGCTCCCCTTTTATCTTGTCAACAAAGCAAGATTCCTGAGAGAATTAATTACTTATACTCTATTACAAAATGTGGAGGAGCTAAGATAATTGTCATTTTATGTTGATTTCCCCTTCCTACTTTTCTGCTCTTTGGGGGGTCATGTGAATGTCATTGCCTACAGAGAGCATGGGAAAAGTGGGAATAAGCACCAGTTGTATACCACAGTAAGCTTACTTCTTGCTTATACCTGACAAAATGTACTTCGATTGCATGTGCCAGATTTTTATGCAACATCACCTGGAAACACTCTAATAATTTAAATCGTTACTTTTCTTTTCCAAAGATAACCTGCCTTGCAAACTAGGAACAAGAAAGTTGTATGACATCAGTTTAGACTTGTGAAGGTGATTTGCAGCCTTTCAGCTTAACAAAATTACTTTGTGCTTCACAGTATAGTTCTCTACCAGAAGCTCTGTAATTGAAAAAAGAATGGATGGATGGATGGATGGATGGATAGATAGATACATAGATAGATAGATAGATATCAGTATAAGACCTCAGTCTTTTAATTATTTATGTTATTTTGAAATTTTAGTTTGATATGCACCTTAACAGCAAGTTCCTAGAGTCTGCAAGGTGCCAAGTATTCAGTCTTGAAGTAAATTAGCTTCTAAGTTTGAACTTACCTTTAAGCAAATGAGTCTGTTTTTTAGAGCCCATTTTAATTCTCTGTGGGATCAGGGTCTGACAGCTCTGTGCTTTGAGTGAAAGAGCCCCCTTAGACCAGCTTTAGTGTAATTTTCTTGGTCTCTTGAGTTCAATGAAGCACATTGTTCACTAGAATGGGCTTGGAAAGTACAGTGCTAGCCTGAAATTTCACTGTAAGCGTCGTGTTTTCTTTCTTGCCTGTTTTTATCCCAAGCAAGCTATGACATAGCTATTTGCATTAGTGCTACTCCTTCCAGAGATGTGATTTCAGTTTGTGTAGGTGAATTTAAACTGGAATGTGGATATGGGCAGTCTAAGCAGCACGGACTTAATGAGCCTTCCCAAATCCCATCTGTCATTGGACCCTCACCTTGTTTGCAATGTCCAGCACACACTCTTCTCTCCATGTGCACTGGTTCTGTCCCACAGCTTGCTCCCAGCACATGAAGGAGCTTCCTGGGTGCTTCTGGATGGCACTGCCATGGGGAGACTGGGAGGGATAGAGCTATCCTTCCATGGACATCCACAAAGCTGGCCACAGAGTCTTCTCATTTATGTCTTCCCAAAAACACCTAGGCCATGCTTGGAGGGTATTGGCCTTGACTTTGTACAGCCTTGGGCACCATTTACCTTGCTGAAGCTTTATTGTTAGTAGTGAGAATTGAGAAGGAAACCTTCAATGACACAAAACCAAACCGGGTGGCACAACAAGCAGCTGGAGTATGGAGGTTACAGGTATTATAATTTGTTAATTGATTTAATGCAGAAATAATTAAGATGTGTAATTGGAGGTTCTCTGGGTTAGATTTTATAGAATATCCTGCTTAGAGTAAGAAAACTACCGAGTGTTTTCTCCAGGTAACTGGGCAAGTGACTGAGTCAGTCACATGAGCTGGAGAAGATGCTGGATGGAAAAGGAAGAGGGAGACAATGGCATCAAAATGACAGGATGGCAATCACCTCGCCAACAAAAGCAAACAAATTAAGAAGATCAGCCACAGTTTCTCACACCCAGATAGGTCTAATGCAATACACAATCCCAAAATTCATTACTGAAGTACTGAAATATCACCAATAGGATTTTCGATAAAAGATGTAGCTTTTAACTGTCTACTGTATTTATCTGGGCTTTTTTTATACAGAATATTTTTAAAAACGTATTTAAATTGTTAATAAGCTGTAGCATTGTTACACTCAACAATTATTTCAACCTGTAAATATTTTACTTGGAAAACATGCAAATAGGTTTTGTTCATTTGCTCACTTTATCTATGTTTTCTGTCAATGCAACTTAAAAATTGTCAAAGATTTTTTTTCCATTTAAGCTACAATTTGTTAAAGTAATGAACTGATACTTGCCACGATACCATTTTAACAGCATATTTTGTCTTGTAGGAATTGTGTCCAAGTCCTATGAGTGCCGACTGAAGGGGCAAGGAGCAACCTTTGTGGAAACCACGAGCCCTTTTACCGCGGCAGCACTGGGAGAGGTTTCTCCAGTGAAGGAGAAGGCCTTTCGGGGCAGCAGGAGACAGCCACAGTCCCCTGAGGAAGTTCAGCAGTTCATTATTATTCAAGGGTACGACGGCGACTTCGCCATCGACGCTTCTGTGGAAGAGACGGCAGCGGCCACCCTGCAGACGCTGGCGATGGCGGGGCAGATGGCCAGGGTGGTGCACATCACTGAGGACGGGCAGGTCATAGCCACAAACCAGAACGGCTCCCACGTCAGTAGTGTGGTTCCTGAGCAGATCCTGACAGAGCAGTTAGCAGATGGTGCCACACAGGTGGTGGTGGTGGAAGGAGCAGGAGGTGACGTGGAGGAGGCCGTCCAAATAGACGCGGTTCCTGACTCCGGTAGCACGGTACTGCAGCAGATAATGCGGCAGGAAGTTTTGGATGCTTCGGAGGCTACTGTCCATCCTCCGGAGTCCTCCTCAGCATTAGATGCCCTGCTTTGTGCTGTGACAGAGCTAGGTGAAGCGGAAAACAAGTCCGGACTCCTTGAAAGAGGAAAGTCTGGTCACAAAGACTTCTTGCAAATGGCAAAGCCAGATATGGCCAGCATTCCCAGTGACGCAGAGGGACAAGAAATACAAATGTTCCATGAAGTTCAGGAGACTCAGGAAGATACCAAACCTATGGAAGTTGTGACACGGGTCATGCACCCATCGGCTATAATTGCATCTCAAGAGAGAGCTCAGGCTGCCTTCAAGAATGTGGTGCAAGGAGTGTTGCAGTTTGCAGTGTGTGACACGGCTGCGGCCGACCAGCTCATGAAAGAAGGTGTCACCCAGGTCATTGTAAATGAGGAAGGCACTGTGCATATGGTAGCTGGAGAAGGCTCTCAGATAATTATGCAGGAAGCTGGTAGCCATACTCTCAGTGTGCAGAGCGAACACATGGATTTAGTAGAGTCAGATGGGCAAATATCACAGATTATTGTCAGTGAAGAATTAGCTCAAGCCATGGCTCAGGGTTCTGATGGTGACTTCTCTGAAGGTGCAACGCACTACATCGTCACAGAACTGCCACCAGACATGCAGGATGAGCCTGGAGTGTACTCACACGCTGTGATAGAGGCAGCTGGCTCCCAAGAGATTCTGCAGGGTGGTACTGCTATAAAAGCAGAAGCTGTCGCCCCTGATAGAGTGAGAGAGCAGTTAACAAGCATGGTCATTTATACAGAGGGTGGCTCACAGGTAATTCCAGGCCAGAGAGATTATAACAAAGTACAAGAAGCATAAAGAGCTTCACTCGTAGGCTAGATGCAGAGCAGAGCTGGATATTACCAGAATCATGGAGGCACTGTATTCCTGGAATGTTTTCTGTAAAGCCTTCTCAGTAGAACCTCCTTCAAGCCAGGTAATAAACACATATCCAGCTGATAGGGGGAGTTTCCTGTGGAGGATAATACAGTTTTCTTACAATAGCTCTAAGAACTAATATATGGGATTATTATAAAACAAAAATACTAGGGTACAAAACAGGATAAAAAGCTCCCTGTCCAAAGTAGAAATTGTTCTGTTCAATGCTTTCTTTGTTGATGTTTTTGTCTTAATGTTGTTTATCTCAGGGTAATTCCCTGTCTTCTGTCATTTTTGTATAACATAATCACAGGAGTAAAATAATTGCACTTACATGTACATTTTGTGAACAGATAAATATGCAAAAAAATACAAACCCCAGTAGCAAGGTGAACAGGTAAGCATACATACAGTATTGGGTGCCCTTCTTAATTTTAAAGTAGAACAGGTGACATTTTATTTTCAAAAACCCTACTTTAAAACATGCTTGGCTAAAAATATGTCATCAAAATAAGGATTTTTTGCATCTAAAATGCAAGTTTTCATAGTACTTTGCTCTTTCATGGTAACACATAAAACTTTCCCTAAAGAAGAACTCAAAAAAGCTACACTTCAGAAAATCCTTGATTATACATATTCGGGAAGAAGAACTTGATGCCTGTAACTTCCACTTAATTTTAGATGAGAGTCCTACATAAGAAATGTGCATTTTTTGAAAAAAACATTGTCACTGTCAGTGTTTTGCTTTTCTTATAACTAGTGCTTCATATAAATACCATTTTGCAGTTCATTTTGTGAGCTACTTCTCAAATGTTAGGAGGATTTTTAAAGAAAATTCTGACATTGACATTAACAAGTAGGGGAGAAAAAAAGGTGACCTTGTATTTCTTGCTTAGTCCAGAATGTCAGTTATTTACTTGTGGATATACTGCAATTGTTCAATGCAAGTTCATGTTGAAAATATTTGTTTCATGATAAAAATGCTTCTGTTTCTTTAGAAAAATTGTAAAATATAAACTGGCAAGGTTTGGGGATTTTTTTTTTTGTCTTTCAAATAAAATGTTAGCATTAAAATGAAGCATCATGATTTTTAATATTAAACAATAAACAGAACTGGCATTCAGCAGGAGCAAACGAATGCTATCTGTTATGTCTATGCATTTTCTCTTTTCTCTTTTCCTTTCTCTAGCTTGCTAGATAGATAAAGATAAAAGAATCTAATTTCTGAAGTGTGCCTCATGCATGCTTAATATAATTGTGTGTTTAGGGTATAAGCCGTGCTGACTCTAGAGATAACTGGGTTTCCTATCATGTTTAATATCTTAAAATTATCAACTGTGAGAAAGTTGGGGTGGGGTAAAACAATAGTTCCTTCCTGAAGCAACTGCTTAAAATGTATTTTCTGATAGGGCTGCTGAGAAAAGGTGCTTCATTCTGGGGCTATAAGAGCCTGCTGCCTCTTCATCTCTTATTATTATTTTTCAAATTTTATTATTTTCTAAGAGTTGAGGTTGTGTCTTTGTCAAACCCCCCAAAAAAGTAAATTTCAAGTTAGACATCAAGATTCATAATTAGGCGAGTTTGACTTGCTCATCTTTCTTAAAAGTGACAGGCTGTTCACTTACTCTTAAATACTGTCTTCAGCAAACAGTGACAGGATCAACTCCCGTTTGTTATCAGGAAAAAGGTGACCTTTACAAAATGATGGCCCTCTGCAAGACTCTCACAAATGTTCAAAAAACTGAATGTTTTTCAGTGGAAATATTTCTTCTTGATCATTTCTCCTGTTAACTGTAGCCCTGTGGTCTTGCAGCTTGGATGCTAATTCTTCGCTGTGCTTAGTCCTGTATGGCTAACCTTTCTGCTGCAGTACAGGGTGTTGACACTGACATGCTGCAGTTTACCATTTGTGATTTATTTAGGATAAATATGTCTCAGGTGGCATTTAATCCTTCATAAAACCAGTGTAGCCTGCAGTGTCAAACCAGCAATCACATTGTATGCACAATGAAAAGAGCAGACCTTTGCATAAAAAAAAAGCCCCAGTGGTAGATGTTCCTGTGCTTGGGAGCACTGGAAAGGATTCTCTAACCTACCATGTGCTGTAATTACCTGGGAGCTCAGGTTAACGATACTTTTCTCTGAGTGCAGCCTGATCAGGAGAGCTAATATTTTCACAGGGCCTTTTTTTTTTCTTTTTAATATGCAATTTAAATTTAACTTATTAGTGCCCTACAAATGCAACATTAGAAATCAAGGGTGACATTTGTTCCCATGCTGCCATCCTGCTTGAGGACTCCATGGACTGTCTCGACTCCATGCTAAAACACTCTGCCATACAGTGGAAGTTGGGGCTATGGCAGGTCTCTTCCAGCACCTCGGAAATGTCTCTGGCATTTGTCTCCTCCTGTGCTGGAGCTTCTGGCATTGTCCCATATCATAATCAGGGAAGAGATGAGCTGGATTGTTCTATGGATCTTCCCATTCCTTCTGCCTTGGAGAACAGGGAAGATGAGGCAGCAGAGGGAGGCACTTAGAGTGGAGCAGTGCTTGAAAAGGCCCTGGCCCTCCAAGGGCCGTGCACGGAACTGGTGAGGCACCTGTGCCACGTCCAGGAGCAGGCTCAGAAGCTGTCCACTGTCAGAGCATCATGGAACCTGTGTGCTGGACTTAGGAATGTGCCTAGCCCAAGCAGCCATTCACCACAAGTGTGTTTTGCTGTGTGGTTTCAATACCTTCAGGTGCCTGTCTCCAGAGAATTCAAGAGCTGTGCTGTTATGGAAGTGATTGTTGAGGGGGCAGTATTCCCATGCCAGTCAGTTCCCTCCTGATGTTCTGACTGCCAGAGCCATTGGTTTAATTTTCTCTTTGTTATCCATTCTGAAAAAGCATTAATAAAGTTGGAATATACTGTGATGATGCCAAATAGGTGAAAATGTAAGTATTTAAGCACTACGGAACTAGTGTGCAGGGGGGAAATAAATAAATAATAAATAAATTAAAAAACAAACAAAAAAAGAAACAAAAAAATCTCAACCAAGTGGAAACAAACCCCACCAAAAGTGAACCAAAAATCCTAAGTGAAGAGAGAGAAAAATTTCCAGCAAGCAGTTTCACTCTCCATTTATTAAGAATCAGATACACACAGAGGCAGTGTATCCTGGCCTCTGAATTCAGGCTCCATCTTTGGGGGAAAATGAGAGGTAAGAGATAGCTGGAAATTATATTTAGAGAAATATTTCTTATAACAAAAACAAAAGAAAGTAAACCAAAACCCAACACCACCTAAAGAGCCCACAGCAACATACCATTATGCCTGATTCCCAGCATCACTCCACTGTGGAAGTGAGATGAGCCAGGGAGCTGATGTGCTGTGGTTATGCACATGTGGATTGTGCATAGTCCTGCAAGCACTGCTGTCATTTATAAATGCTGCTTTAATACTAGGAGTGTAAGCTCTGAGTCCCAGAAGAAATACATTTGTGATTTTCTTGGACAGTGGATTCTGCTCATGTAAAAGCTTGTAGGAATCTCTGTGTTAAAAGTTCCTATGCCTCAGGCTGGCCCTGAGCTGGACCTGCTTTTGGTGAGTCCCCTTCAGAAAATCCTGGAGATTGAGAGATGGGGCTGGAGCTGCCGGCAGAGCAGTACAAGGAGTTGGTGTTGTGGTAGGCAGAGGCCTTGTAAAGCAACCTCTGGGGTTTTTCTCCAACTTTCCCTGCTCAGTTGACTTCCTGAGCACAAAAGCTGTAAACAGAATGAAGAGAGAAGGGTGAAGATTAAAATTTGAAACTAAGTTCAAGTGAGAGGATTAAGTAACAGAAAAAAGCTCGATCATTTGGCAAAACAGAGAAGAGCTTTGAGTTTTCAGTTATTTTACTGAGCAATATTAGCCTATAATTTGAGACAGTGTGTGGCTCGCTCAAACAGACTACCCCCATTCTATCTTGTTGAAGAATACAATTCGTTTTCTGCTCCTCTAGGGTGATATCATTTTATATGAAGAAAAAAGTTAGCTCAGATGGCAGTTATATGTTTCGGAAGCACCTTCTAATCAGGGATTGGTGATTCATTATTAGCTTCAGCAGGCGATCCATCTGACATGTAAGGGGAAAAAATTAGCAGCTGTCACTGCATGATGAGTTAATTTCCTGATAGGCCTGACACTGAAAAGCCATTTGGAGACATGGAGATGGCTGATGAGAAAACCTGGTGCTGGTTTATAATTGGAGAGAAAGAAAGGGCAGAGAGACAGAGGGAGATGGGGGAGGGACTGAGGCTGCTCTACAAGTGGGGATGGATGTTTGTGTATTTACTAAATAGAAGGCTCTGCAATAACCTGCATCTCTGTGCACACACCTGGGCGGGTAAGTGATAGGGACCAGGGCCTTTCATTTTCCTTCTGCCTCGTGTCATTATTTCCAGTCGTTTGCAATTAGTACTCCAGACGGTTTTCCGCTCACTCCAGCCCGGGTGTACAAGCACGCGATTGGGTTATCTCGCGGTGACATTGAAACCTGACATTTTAGAGGAAAGGGGAGAAAATGACGCTACTGCTTTAATGGTTCTCGCTGCAATTTTCTTAATTGCAGCTTGAGATTTCAATCAATCATATAAAAATAAACTTATCTGAAACAAATATTGCTAAAACTTCCAAGAGCACAATTGTGAATGATGGATGTTGAAAGAAGCCTCTTGTAGAGCATGAGGAAATATGCTCTTCAAAAGATGTAAGCACATGGCTCTCTGTTTATCCTTTTTAAGAATGGTAAATAAAACTATGGGGAAAATAAGCGTTCAAGACCAAAAGCAGTCCCCTGTGGAATCTGCCTTGTGTGTGTAATCGGGACAGCAACACAGGGTCCTTCATATGTATTAAATAGAGCTAATAGGAAGCCCTCGACCTAGGACTAATTACTTCAGTAGCTGTTCATGTAACATACTGCTTTAAAGGAATTTTTTTTTTTTTTTGCAATATAGGCATCTAAAGTGCCCAGCAAAGGAAGCCAGGCTTTTCTTTTAACTGGGGAAAACAAAAAAGAAAACAAAAAAAAAAGGCAACCCAAAAACAATAACCACAATGAATATTTAAACGTTTGTTTGGTTTTATTTTAAAATATGGTAGAATATAATAGGATTTTCCCCATCATCAAAACATAATTTTTGACCGGGAAGAGGACAAGACAGTAACTCCACTTGTAAAAAACCAGTTTTGACTTTTTCTATTAGAATGTTCTTAAATGATGTCCAAAGATTTGGGAGCAGTGATGGAGAACGAAAGATCCACCGCCAACAGGTAGATCCAGCACGTATCATGCAATTGAAATTGATGTGTGTGTATACACAAACCAGGATTATGTCCTGCAATGTAACAGAACACCTGACCTTGTTTAAAACACATTCTTGTCTTCTGGCAGCATCACATTTATCAAGGCTACTTTGAATGACCAGTTGTACTGCATGGTCCTGCCCTGGAGGTCAGTGTTAACTGAGAGCCATCGAGTTCTGGGAATTTCTGATGAGTAAGAATAGCAATGCCCCAAGTAGCAGTAGATTAATTCTGGGTTGGCTTTTCTTCCATATTCCGAAATCTCTGGTCACTCTTACTGCTTGGAATCCTCCTTTCTTACAGCTTTGAATCCTCATTACTTATGTAGCTTTTACATGTCTTGATTCAGCTTCTTGTAGATCCTACACACAGATTCCCATTGCCAGTTTGTTATGTTTGGGAGCGAACTACGTGGTTGTTCAGGGAGCAGAAGAATGGGTGATTAGTTAGTTGCCTCTGCTGGGATTCATCCCTTGGTATGGAAGTAGCCATGAGCTTCAGGATCTGTGCAATGCTCAAGAGACAGATTTTGAAAGTAATCCAGCTCCTTGGGAGGTCTGGTTGGATAAGTTGAGTGTCACGAGGGGACATCTGGTCAGACAAAGGAGAAAAAAAATTGAGCAAATGCAGGAGATGGAGTCAGAACCTTTGATTCTTGGTCTGCTAGGAACTGAGCTTGTTAAGGAGCTTGTGAGAGCAGAAACAAAACTAAATTAACAGGAAGCGAAAGCCACGACTGCTCACACGTAACAAAGCCACACACAGCAGAGCTGGGACACAAGGAGCAGATATAATAGGAGGCAAAGCCCAACGTGCAGTTCCAGCACCTACTTGGAACCCAAATACAATTCTCTTCCCTTCTCTGTTCTTTCTTTTTCACCAATGCCCAGCAGTCTGGACATTCCACGGACCCTGCTGTGCCATGCAGGACACACTGTTGAGTTTGGAGAGCTGGCCATCACAAGGGCTGTAGGCACTCCAGGTCAGGAGTGCTCTTCTAACACCTCCAGATTCCCATGGGGGGAGACACCCACAGAAAGACACGCCTCATCCAGGGTCACCAGGGGAAGGATTGGTCTTGTTTCTGTGGCAAATAAAGTCCTTGCTAGCAGATGTCTTACTCTGAGAGAGTTTCAGGACTTTCCCCCTAATCCTGCTAAGCTTTTTCTATCTGCCAATGTGTTCCTCTGTCGCTGGAGGTGTAGAACAGGTTTGTGTTTTCTGCTCAGCAGATGGTGATTGCTGGTGTTTGGTAGCTGTGAAATCCAGATGCCCAGCACCAGGAGGATATTTCCCTTGCTAGGGACATCTGGCCATCCTCTCAGCCTTACTCTTTCTTCTCCTCATTTTTGCTTGAAGCCTGTAAGCTTTGCCTATGTATTTGCCAAGCAGATAATTCAGCTGATTTATGCTTGTGCTTTAATTCAAGGTTAAGAAGGAAAAAGCAAAGGGAAGTCTGGAGTTATGTTTGTACCTGAGGACCCAGATAGGGCCATGTATGTCCCAGGCCCACTGCCTGCTCCTGCCAGGACAGCAGAGAGGTTGATGCTGCAGTGGCTCATTGAACAGATGTAATGGCACTGTTGGCTGGCAGCAGCTTGGTGGGGACGGCAGGTGAAGGGAAACCTAGAGGGATGCATCCATACACCAGGATGCCTGTCTTGCTTTGGCTCCAAGCAGCTAGGCACCATGTGGGGCGTTTCTGCTGAGACTCCTGCCTTAGATCCATATGTAAGCTATGATGATAGAATCCAGGGACAGCAGGTACTGTAGATATTTAAAGCAAATGGAAGCAGAAATTTCCAGGAGCACTTCCGTCTAGTACCTTGAGCCCACAAGAGAAATGCTGAGTGACCTGTGAGAGTTTCTAGATCCCCTGACTTATTTTGTTATTTTTTGTAATTATTTTCCTCAATTCCGTGAGTGAATTTCTTGATCCTGCAGGTAAAGGGCTGGCTCTGACAGGAACAGACTAGCTGCATGCCTGGTCATCCTGCCAGTGGACCACTGCTACAGAAAGTATCTTGCTGGGCTGAGATGATCTCTGGGAGGTCAATGATGTGGACAAAAGCCAGCTGCCAGGGAGCAGGAGACAAGTCTTAGGTACCATGCCTGTTGGAGTCAGCAGGAGAAGATAATAAACACTTTTGCTGTTGTAGTCTGCTGGTATAAAACTCCAAAATTCAATAGACTGAGTGCATATGTGGCAGAAACTCTTACCAGTCTGCTCTTCTGCCCTGGGTGCTGGATTTGTCCTCTAGTCCCCCATTTGCTGGCCCTACTCCAGTAGTGAGCCCTCAAAGCCCCTGCAAAGAATCAAAGATCATTTCTTCTTGTCTATTCTTCTAAGGTGGGTTCATGACCCGGCTCCTGGTACCCCCTCGACACTCAGCAGCAGGAGTGAGGCTCCTGTCCCAGCGGCCCAGCCATGGTTCATCTGCAGCATGGGAATGACTGCACCCCAAAAGTGCAGGGGATGAGTTCTGCCATGCCACAGATGGGTGCAGGGGCTCTCTCAACACAGCTTTTCAGTCATTTGTCTCAGTGGTTTAGTGGGTGGCCTCATGCCTGGTTTATTGCGTGCTGAAGCCTGCTCCAGAGGCAGCATGACTCATTTTCTATGGTCATTTCTTCTGGTACTTGTCACTCTGGTGTCTGAGTGCCTCCCGAGCCATCACAGCTTTGTCCTCCTTTAGCCCCACTAAGGTATGAGGAAGTGTTTCTCTTCTTTCACAGACAGAGAGCTACAGAGTACAGAGGAAGATCTCCAAGCATTTATGGGGCCTCATTTGAGCTAACACAGACATTAACTTTCTAAGGCTTAGGTAAATAGGGAGATATCCCTGGTATGTTACCATTATAACACCTTTCTAGTGTAGAAGATATCCCTGCCTGTGCCAGGGGGTTGGAAATAGTCGATGTTTAAAGTCCCTTGCAACCTAAATATGATTGATTCTCTGATTCCAGTGGCCTTTGGTGTCCCTCGCTGTGAGCGTGCTCAGTGTACCCACAAACCAGACACCAGGGGCTGATGTGGGCACTGGGCAGAAAGAAGCATTTCTTTGTTTTCACTGCTGCATCACATCTCTTCTGCTTGGCCCCTGACTGCTCCTGTTGGCTTTGGGAGTTCCTGCTGCAGATACCTAATAGAAAATTTCCCTTTCTGCACAGGAAACCTGGGGCTTACAGGACTGTGACACATAGAGGTGACAATGCTGCATGGGGTTTTCTCTATTGTACAAGCTGGCCCAAAGGGAAGAAAGAGCCAGGCTTTGAGTGCTCCTACAAGGAGGTCCTTGACCCAGCCGTGGTTGCTCACCTAACACACTGGCCCAGCCATGCAGTAGAGCTGCCCCACTGGGCAAGTGGCAGCTCACAGGGTCTGTTTTGCCTGCACTCCCAAGGAGATGAGCACAGCTCCCTGCAGGAATAGCTGGTGATGAGGAGTCATCTGCTTGTGCAGCTCTCTGGGTGTTAATTCAGCGTGAAACCCCCAGTTCTGCTGTGCCAGACAAGGCACGTGTGGGAGATCTGGTTTCTTCATCCAAGCAGCTTTCTAAGAAAGCCCCTTTGATAATCAGTCTGAAAGATTGCTGAAGTGAAAATTAAACCACTCTAAATGCTATTATGGAAACATGCCCATCACAAGCAAGAGCTGGATTTCTCTAGTTGCCACACAATAAATAAATAGATGAGGCTCAGCTCTGATGTTAGACCAGCTTTACCTTGTGCATGTCCTCCAATGTCTGGTTTTCCAGTTATGAACTGCAGTAATTGTGATCAATCAGGCTTTATGCTCACTACCCACAGGCTGTTTATTAATGAATCTGCATCCCATCTTCATTTTTTCACAATCTCATCAAATCCGTTCCAGATCCTGTTTACATCAAATTCTGTCTGCAGCACACTTCTATAATATCCAATTTGGAATTCCTGATTCTGCACCAGTTCCTCAGACCAGGTCCTCAGTACACCAAAGAACAACACATTCCTGAAATAAAAGAAAAATGAAAACATGAGAGCTTTCAACAAAGTGCAAATAAAAGCCATTGATTTCTGAGTGATACCATCCTTCCAGGGTATACACAGACAATTTTTTCAAAATCCTTTAGGTATATCTGTGTCTGTATGTGTGTGTATGTTTAAAGGCTAGAATTACCTTCCTGGATGCTTTAAAAAACCTCAGGTACTTTTCTTCTTAGCAGTATACATTTTATGCTTCAGCACATGGGTTTTATGAATATTTGGCTTGACTTGCTGAAGACATCAATTTGACGTGTTGCCATGTGTTATAAATGCCTCAGATCGGATGCAAAATAGGGAGAAAAAGCTTTAGAATAAAAGTTTATTAAAAGCACATACATAGTCTATTCTAAACAGAAAAAAATAAGGAAAAAAAAACAAACAAGAAAAAAACAACGAATGTTCCTCTGTTGCATCGATGCCAGAACATTATGTTTGCAAATAAGAATTTAGCACTACAAAGACAATGCCCTAGATTAACTAAGATCCCATTTCACAAAACCCTATGGCAATAGTCTGCAACATCAGTCACAGGAGAAGATATAACACAGATGCATTTGTGCCCTCATGCAGCTGAACTGAAACAAAACAAAGAGTGAATTAGGCTGAATATCTTACTGTGTGCAACGTATTGTACAACAAGGCACCTTTGGGAATGTGTCACAGGGTTTGGTAAATTGAAAACAAAATAAACAGATCTATGGGAATAAATAACATCATATTAGATGTCTGCTGCATGTAGACTACATTAGCTTCCAGTCACAACCCGGCTTCAGTTTTCCCCCTAGTTTTTAGTGCCTGTGAAAAGCAGATGATCTGAAACCTCTGTGAAGAAAGGGGGGTAGGGGCAGAGGGAGGCACACTGTGCTGGTTCTCCTGCACATGCACACATGTGCACACACTCACACCCTCTGTCTTTCTCTCGCTCTAACACAATTTCTGTCAGATGAGGAGAGGCTGGCGTGTCCCTTGCTCTTTTGCACACGAGTCAATTTTGCCATTTCCGGACCAAGGCACGGAGTGGAAGCATTTTCCCCCACACACTGATCTCCCCTCACTGCTCAGCTGAGGTGGGACCACTGGCAACCCGGTTTACCTTCAGCCCAATGCACTCCATTGCCATGGCCAACACCACTCCACGAGATCCTGAGATCCCTGCCAAAAGCACCAGGAGAAGGGACAGGAGATTCCCAGAGCACCTGACCCTGATGTAGCCATTCCACACATTACTTCAGGGGCAGCACCAAGAGAAGCAGGTACTTTGCTGAGACACATCTCTAATTACAGCCAAATTTAGTTAATGTTTTGAAAGCACTATTTTTTTTAGTGCTCAGCCATATGGGGCAAGGTCTGCTTCCAAGTACATGGATAAAACCCCACTGATTCCAGGGAGATTGCTTGCATGAACTGAACTTAAAAGATCAGGCCATATTTTTCTCAGCAAAAGTTCAAGCTAATTCATTTTCTCTGATTTTCTCTCTCTCTCTCCTTCTGTTTTGCTTAGCTTATAGCTGAGTAAAAGGAGCACATATCTTGGAGATAGCTTTTTAAATATAAAATTCTCTTTATAACCCAAGAGCAGTATGTCATTCTGCGATTACAAAAAAATGTACTCCTCCCAAAGAAAATCCTTCTGAAGCAAACATTGGCTTTATCCTGTCTGAGATCTAAGCACCAGCCTTTGAATTCATGTATATCAGAAATAGGCAAAGATCTGCAACAGAGCAAAACTGTGGCCTCCAAATTGTCATTATTCCAGTCAAAAGCCTACTTCTTCCTTTTAAGAAGCAGCAATGGGCCTTGAGATGAAGTGCAAAAAATAACAAGGGACACAGGGAGAAAATGATATTTTTATAGCTCTTTAGTCTGAACATTCTCAGGAGAAGAAGAAGTTTGATGAAGAAGTTGGAGAAAATTTTAACATTCAGGTAATTGATATTCTTATCTTGCCAACTAAACTCCTTCTGGCTTAGGGAAAGATCAGGCCTGCCTTCCCTGTCCACAGATGTGAGCTCAGGTCCAGAAGGCTGTGGATGCCTTGCACAGCCCTACTGGGCTCTGGCCAGCTGACATCCTCATCATTTTTATTTCTTTCCATCTTCACTTGTAAGAGGTTGTTTGAAGGATGCTGTTTTTCAGGTTTACTCAGGGGTGTGCTTTCTACAGGCATTCAAGGCAGCTAGTTTTTGTTATCTGACTTTGGAAATGTATTTCTCACAAGGAAGAGCATAACAGAGGGTCCCTTTCTGGCCAGTCTTGGAGATGCTTGCTCTCCTGTTCATACAAATCTGAAGTTCCACTGCCTCCACTCAGAAACTGAAGGGGCTGTATCTGACCTTATCCTCAGATCAATATATTCCCCTTTGGATTCCAGGATGCATTCAAGCATTTTTAATTTGATTTCTCTATTCACACAGACACAACGAGGTGAGAGAAGGATGGAGCTGACAGGTCTCATAATCAGCTCTCATCTTCTTTCGCCAATGTGTCAAAATTGCATTTCCATAATTCCTTCCATTAGTTTTTTACCTGATGTCTCCAAAGGCTCATGCTGGTATGGTGAACAAGAACCAGATTCAGGAATTAAGCAGGGACATGCTCTATGGCCACGAGTGTTGCTGCTAAAGTCAAGGCACTTGTTCAGGGGCTTGCAGACAACTCAAGTGCTTGGTGGGGCCAGGGTTCACCACACAGGGCTTTCACCTCAGCCTTGAGATCACCAGAGATGGATGGGTAGTGGGATGGAACATTAGGATCTCTCAGCAGAGAGGAGGAAAGCCCAACTCTTCTCACTTCTAGTCTACATGTAGCCTGTTGCCAGTTATAACTTTCCATGCTCCTGATCCTGCACCCTGAATTTTGTCTGTGTTGTGACTGCATTTATGGCAGCAGCCTCTCCTGTGAGTCATGGAATAGGACATGACCTTCTGGCATTACTCAGGACTTGGACTGTGTGTTTCTGCTTAACCCCTTGGTGTACTCTGCTTTGCATAGTGGGAAGGAGGTAGGAACTCCTGCTGTACGGATCAGAGGCTTGCCCCAGGAGTAGGGGACTGCTCATCCATCTCTCCTCTTATTCTGGGTCTTCCCATCCAAAGGTTGTGTATTCATTCTGATGTAGCCTGTTCGAGGCAGCACCAGTAGTGAGTGATGGTCTCATGGCAGGGAGTGACTGCAGCAAAGTCAATGCCAGCTGCCAGGAGGCCCGAGCTGCCTGCCTGGAGCTGGTGGCTGGAAGGAGCCCTCCCACAGCCACCACCAGTCCCCCCAGACTTGTGGGTGAGGCTCGAGCAGGATGATGGGTGCCCTGTGGCCGGGTGAGCTGCTGGCTCAGTCGCTGTGTCAGGGCACAGGGCTGGTCCACACTGCTGGCTGCTCACTCTGCTGCCCTGCTTTGGGGACACAGACACCACACTTGGCTTTTCTTCTTCCTGCAGCTAAGAAAGGTTTGAGGTCTCCAGCAAAACTGTGGGGCTGAGAGTGAAACAACCCCCAGGAAGGGGAGCTGGGGATCTTGTACTTTAGCTTTCTGGAGACCAAAGAGTGTGAGGGCAGGAAGGAAGGTTGTCCCAGGGGAAACCTATGTCCTGGGAGGGAATAATGCCTTATGTGGACAGCACAGCTCAAGGGCACCATTGCACATGTGCAGACATCAGGCATGCAGGCTTGTAATCTTCCCTGCCGGGCTCAGTGTGAGCTGCTTCCTTACCATGTCCATGGGAAGGAAGTGCAAATAAATCTCTTGCATTTTTGCCTGCTTTGTGACTGCTGCACAGCTGCAGGGCTTTCTGGAGACCATCTCTGCAAACTTCTTCAGCAGTGCCCTCAGGGCTGTCCTGGTGGACAGTGTGACAGAGATGTGGTCCCTGTCAGAGTGCTGTGTGTCTTGACTCCTTGCTGAGGGTCCTGACATGCCATGAGATGTGTCACTCTGTGGAGCAGTGGCACACGCAGTAGGTGACATGAATCTCTCCACAGCCACCCTGCTCCTTTATGCCAGTCTCAGTGAGGATGGTGTAGTGTGAACAGACTCGTGATCTGGAGGACATATTTTAAAAGCCTGACACCAGAAATTAAATTTCTCCTCCCTTGTCCCCAGGGACACTAACGCTGACTGTGAGCATAAAGGAAACCTGGCTGGCTGCGTGCTGTCCCCATCTAAAGATGAAAGCCCTAAAGCATTACCTGCAGGGAGTCAGGAGCTGATGGCTTCAGAAGCACTTACTAGACTTAGGAGCATACATTCTATTTATTTGATGTGACCAATGTCACTTCAAAGCAAAAGTGCTACTGAGTGTTTCCAAACTAACTGAACTAAAGCCATATCTCCAGTACCTAACTCGGACCTACAAGGTCCAACCACCCCGGCCATCAGTCACCCTACTTTTAAAGAGATGACCAGAAAAGCACTTACCTGCAGGTGGGACATTATTTGGGATGTTCTTTGTGCTTTATTTCTTACAAGCATTTGTATATGGACAGGAGAATCTGCTCTCAAATTTCAATACTAATGCTAAAGAATTTATTCTTCTCCAAACCATGTGAAAGGTAAATATTCATAAAACTTCTGTGTGCAAAGGCAGCAGAGAGTATTCAAATGTGTCTGGGTAGAATCTCTTTTATTTTCCTCAGGTACAAATAAAGCACCCCCATCCCCTAGCTCCCTCTAGCTCTCATTTTAAATCTCTTTTTAATGTCTCACTTTTTACTGCTAATCATTTCTCCCCCTTGCTAATGATGCTAACCTTAGAGCCTGCTGCAAACTGACTTGTTTCATGTCAGCCTCTCTCTACTGCCCACTTTTGTTAAGCCACAAAGCAGGTTTCAGTCTATTCAGCATCAGCTATTTCTCCGACTTGAATATTAGCGTTGCCTATTTCAAAGACATCTCCAAGCCCACAGTATTTCTGCACAGATACCTCTATTATTGTCTGTCATCAGGATATGCTGGGCTCCTCTCCTGCCTCTCTCCCCCCTTGCTTCCTTCCTATGCATGTGGCTAAGTCTCTCTCTGCTCTAATAGCTCTCCTGAGAGCAGGGCGAAGCAGGTCTTTACAGAGGCCTGTTAATTTTAAAGGACAAACTTTATATATTAACACCCCTGTGGCAGTCTGCTTCCCATGCAGCGGGCTCTATCCCCACCACTTAGCCAGAATTAAAGCACACCCAGACCAAGCTCCCTGCCCAGCAGGAGCCGCTGGATAATGCCAGCCCTGATTCCCACCTCCCTCCAGCTGCGGCAAGCATCCCCAGGTGTCCCTAAGCAGGCTGAAGCCACGGGAGCAGGGCGCCTGGGGGACACTGTGACAATCTGGCCTGTGCTGACCTACAGGGCATGGGCAGCATGAGGAGCTGACGGAGGACATCTGCTTGTTTAGCAGAGGCTGTGTTACAGATGTCCTTCCCTTCCAAAATCAATTTTCTCCCAGGTGCTGGATTCTTTGGAGAATTATAACAGAGTTATAATTACGAGTGTGGCAACATTTGGACTGTCTGGGTGACTGAGACCTTTTCAGAGGCTTGGAGTGACTGGAAGGAATGATGTTTACCTCTGCAGATAAAAGGTTGTGAAATGGTAACTATTTAGCATAAATTATGTCTTCTGGCTTGCTAACCACTTCTCAGTTCAAAAGACACTGGCCTAACCTCAGCACTCATCCATCGGGATGAGGCACTGGCACGGGGCTCCTGTTCTCCCATCAAGCTGAGCAAATCCCTCAGAGAGGCTGATGCCTGCATTTGAAACCAAACAGTTGAGAATTGCAATGGGGGATAACTTTTATCTCTTTCTCTTTGAGACATCTGTCCACTACATCATACCCTCAACTCATGCTCCCATCCCCAAACGAGCAAGATGAAAATTAAAAAAGGAGGAACAAGAAAAACTCTGGTTGGTGCAAAGGGGAATTTGCAGTTATTGCTAATGTTAGCATTTCCCTTCCTCCCCCCCTCTGTTTCCTTGGCATACAGGTAAAATAACAAAATAAATCCATGAAGGGCTTTCTGCCAGGCTGCCTTTGGAACTTTGCTTAAGTGGCCTTAAGTAAGATAATAAGCAAGGAGTGTGAAAAGAAGAGACTTTGTCTTTTCACATTAGCAGCAGCCCTGTTCAAGTGGCAGTATCTATGAAAATGCTGTTCAGCCTTTAATGAGACTACAGTGTGTTAGTGTACCAGTCTAATTAATCCCATATTTTCACACAGCATAATTACTGAGCCGGGGCTGAATTATTTGGCTACTGGAGGTGGAGCAGTGCCTGCCTGCACTGTCCTCTGTCTCTGCTCCTCACAATTTATTATGCTATACAGCAAGACACCATTGAAACCTCCTAGTATAGGACTATCTGTCATCTCTACATTATCAGTAAAATACACCACCTTCCATACTGTGCTACAAGGGCTTTAGCAAATTGCTATTTTTATGGGATATGATAAAGGAAATGCTACCTTATGTTCAAATTTTTAACTGTCTCATGTACGGAATATACAGTGGTGCTTTGTGCACTCCAGTTCAATGAGGCCTCATTTGCATTGCTACAGCCAGGGTGGGTGTCACCCTGCTATTTTGTTCCCATTCAGTCCCCCTTCTTTCTTTTCTTCCTCTTTTTCCTTTTCTTTCTTTCTTTCTTTCTTTCTTTCTTTCTTTCTTTCTTTCTTTCTTTCTTTCTTTCTTTCTTTCT